>JAJPUD010012850.1:958-24686 GCA_023553655.1 Myrmecobius fasciatus
GAAGTCCAATAATCCTTAGATTGTCTCTCCTAGATCTATTTTCCAAGTCAGTTGTTTTTCCTAGGAGATATTTCATATTTTCTTCTAATTTTTCATTTTTTTGTTTTTGTTTGACTGATTCTTCAAGTCTTAGTGAGTCATTCACTTGCATTTGTTCAATTCTTATTTTTAAAGTGTTGTTTTCTTCAGTTACCTTTTTAAGCTCCTTTTGTAACTGGCCAATTTGTTCCTTGCACTCTTTTTCCACTTCACTAATTTTATTTTTTAATAAATTGGTGTCTTTTTCATATCTCTTTCGCAGGGCATCATATCCTTCTTGCACTGATTTCAGTTTATTTTCCCATTTATCCTCCAGCTCTCTTTTGAGGTTCTTTATGCAGTCTTCCAGAAAGGCCTTTTGAAAAGGGGACCAGTGATGGTCCTGGCTGATGTTCTCTGGATTTTTGTCTAAAGGAACCTCTGGCTCTGCGGTCGTTTCTTTGCCTTGATAAAAGCTGTCTATGGTGAGAGCTCTCTTTTGCTTCTTCATCATATTTTTTTTTTTTTAGACAGTGTGGATATCTCTTTAAGGTAGAGGGAAAAAAAGCGTCGGCTGCAAAAAGCTTTGCCCTGGGGCACTTCGGCAAGTTGACTTAAGGTGCTGGGCCGGTGGGGGCTAGGACTAAGTCCGAATTACTCCTTAAACAAGGCAAGTCTGCCAGAACACCTGTCCCCAATCAGGGCAGAGTGTCCCGAGTGCCTCAGATAAGCTCCAGGTGTTTGGAATTTGGAGTTTGGAGTTTGGAATTTCTTCCAGGATGAGCCGAGCTGAGTCCCACCCTCACTTCCGGCCTGCACAGTTGTCGTCTATTTATCTCTCTGTCCGAGTCCGACTAACCTGATATGAAGTTATCCAGAGAGCTGTGCCCAAATATTTCTGAGTTCGTTGACTTGAAGATCAGTTTGGAGGCTTATTTTATTGTTGATTTGAGAGAAGATCGGAGGAGAGGCAGAAAGTCACCTTTTTACTCCGCCATCTTGGCTCCGCCCCCCACAATGATCAGACAAGATTTTTCTTGCACAACAATGACAAGTTTGGAAATATGTATACATATATTCGATTTGTCAATATTTTAACATAATTAACATGTAGTGGATATCCTGCCATCTAGGGGAGGGGTGGGGAGTTGGGGGAAAATTTGTAATGGAAAGCTATGTAAGGGTTATTGTTGAAGAATTACCCACACATATGTTATGCAAATAAAATTTAAAAAATAAAATTAAAAAAAAAAACAATACCAGTCTGTGGATGCCCATTAACTGGGGAATGGCTGAACAAGTTGTGGTACATGAAGGTAAGGGAATATTGTTTTTCTATAAAAAATAATGAACAAGCTGATTACAGAAAGGCTTGAAAAGATTTACATGAACTGATACTGAACAAAACAAGCAGAACCAGGAATACATTATACACAATAAAAGCAAGAATCTTCAATGATCAACTATGAAAGGCTTGGTTCTTCTCAGTGGTTCAGTGATCCAAAGCAATCCCAAAAGACTTTGGGCAGAAACCATCTGCATTCAGAAAAAGAACTAAGGAGACTGAATGTAAATTGATACATGCTATGTTCACTTCTTTTTTCTGTTTGTTTCTCTCCTATGGTTTTTTCCTTTTCCTCTGATTTTTCTCTCCTAACATGACTCACAAAGCAATGGGTAGTTAAAAAAAAAAAAAACTGCAATACAAAAAAAAAAAAAAAAAAACAAAAACAACAAAAAAACAACAAAAAAACCCAATACCTGTCTGGTTTTAAATTTTTAAGTCTTACCTCTGGGTAATCCAGCTTCTCCTAAACTTTCTCAAATATGCCCTACAGAGTCAGGAAAAAAGGTGAAGATTGCTGGAAAAGGGTTTTGATTACAGAATTATGAATCAAAGACAGACTCAATGATAAACATGCAGCAAAAATTCATCATGGTACACCCGAGTTAGTCAGTAACAATTTGTTAAGTATCTACTATGTTCCAGACACTATACTAAATGATGGGGACACAAAGAAAGGCCCTTCAAAAAGTCTCTGCCTTCAAGGAGCTCACAGTCTAATGAGGGAGACAACATGCAAACATCTATATATAAATAAGATACATACAGGATCAATTTGAAATCGGCGCAGAAGCTATAGAAGGTGGAATTTTAGCTAAAACCTGCAAGAAGACCAGGAAGTCAGGATGCAGAGATAAGAAAGAGAAAGTTCTAGGCATAGGGACAGTTAATGAAAATGACAGTCTAAGAAAGATGGTTTGTGTGAGGAACAGCAAGTTAAATATCATTTGGTCACAGAGTACTTGGTAAGTAATAAGGCATAAGAAGTCTGAAAAAGTAAAAAGGGACAAATGGATAAAAGAAGTGAGTATTTCTAGAGCTTGAGGAAGACATGGGTATATTTGTAGGCAGTAAGAAAGTAATAAACAAGGGAAAGTGAAAAAAAAATAAGATAGTGGGAATTACAGAGAGAGGCCCATGTATTGGAGAAAAAGAAATGGAATATGATCACATGAGTATAGTTTGTCTTGGTAAGGAGAAAAGCCATCTCTTCATATGAGACAGCAATGGAGGAAATAGTGGCAAAGGGCATCTGAGTGATATTAGATGAAGGTAGTTACCTCTTGACAAATGGCCTCAATATTTTTTAGTGAAATGTGGGGCAGGGTTCTCAACTAAAAAGGTAAGGCAAAAGAGACCTATGGGAGTTATGAAAAGATTTGGAAAAGCTATGCAGTGGATGGAAGAATGAGCTAATTACGAAGATGGAAAAGGATTGCTTTGCTGTAGTGAGGACTTACTTAGGACTTTATAACACAGGATTTTAGTAGAAGCAATTGACATAGTTTCATGATTTGTTTCCACCTTCTTTCAGTAGCATATAAATAGGAGCAAAGACTTGGGATGGTTGGAATAATAAAAGGCTGAGGCTTAGCAAGGCAAGATTGATAGGATAAAAAGACAAGAGACTAGAAAGAAATATAGAATTGAATTGATTAAGCAAAGGATTTTGGGTGACTTGGCAGCAATGACCAGGTAGTTATAAGACTTGCCCTCAACCTATTTAGAGAACATTTATAGGAGAAAGGAAGCAAACTACAATGAGAAAAACACACCGATAACAAAAGGAAAAGATTCCCAGAAACATCCAAAACCCATAGCTGCAGTGACTCTCCAGCAACACTGCCCTGTGCTAGCCACAGAACCTGGGCAAATGACCTTAAATCCCTCTTCTAAAGGAAGCAAATTCCCACAAAGGATCATAGGATCATAGAACCAATACTAAAAGGGTCTTCGGGGTTGTCCATTCCAAGGCCCTCATTTTATAGATGAGGAAACCAGAGACCCCAGTGTATTCTGCCAAACCTTATGATACATGATTGCTAACTGCTTGGGCAAAATATCCTTCCCTATTACTTTCATGTTCTCTTAGTCTTTCCCCTCCTGAATCTTTATGGAGAAAGTCTCCTCCTCTTTTGATATCTTCTCAACAATGTGATTGTTTTCAAGCTTCCTTTCATCATGGATTCTTTCCTTTCATACTCCAATTCTCTTCCATTTATGTAAATCTAACTAGTCTCAGTACACACTACTTTAATTAATCTGTCCACTAAAGAATATACTTTCTTTCAATCCCTACAACATGAAATACCAGGAGGAGAATTAGGCATAACTTGTGCTCCTCACTTCCTCTTTTGGATCTTTCTTCTGCAATCATCATTTAACAACCTTTCTTCCACTGAGGTATAGTATTTCTTAGTTTAGTTTACCTAAACTAACACTGAGGTTTAGTGTATCTTCAAGCTTCTAGGTTATCCTCCTTTCTTTTATTTATTTGCTTGTTTATTTATCAATCTACTTATTTACTTGCAATTTTCCTATCCCGTTGCCTTTATATTTAAGGACTGCAAAACATTTGGTGATGACCCTTCAATCATCCTGACCTCCCTGTTCATTAATCAACTTGATGTCTATGCACCTTCACTCCCATCTTAGACACACACATGGAGAGGGTCATACTCTTGATAATCACTTACAATGATTCCATTTTTCATGATCTAGAGTTCTTATATTCTTCTGAGCAAAAGTTCCTGTCCTTCCTTCTCTTGCTGTTTCTCATTCTTCCTAAATTGTCTTTTCTGTTAGAATATAATCTCCTTAAAGGCAGGGCTGGTGTTTTTGCTTTTCTTTGTTTCACAAATGCTTTGTACATAAGAAGCATTATTAAAATTAGATATTTATTAACTAATTGAGCCATTTCTTTTAATTGCTGTACAATGTATATTTCTCCCAAACCATCATTCCTGCATTGGACTGAGTTTCTTCTCTTCCCAATTAATAGATCACCAACATAGAGTTTTTGATTCTCGGATATATAGTTCTCCTGTTTTATATTCCCTTTATACTTTGCCAGAAATCAAATTTTGCACTATTTCCAGCTTTTGCCTTTTCCTACACTAATGCTTCTGAATGCCAGAGAAAGAAGTCACAAGATCATGACAACTGGGTTATTAACTAATGTCAACCTGGTCCTAAAGGCTGTAGCCCAAAACTTTTATTCCTCTTGAATCAATTCTCTGACTCTCAATTGTTTCAAAGCCCTGTTTTCTTTCCTTTAGACTCCCAGATAACCTTTCCCCCTGTGTTTTTCAGTAGAGGATCTAGCTTACTTCTTTTCAACAATAACAACAAAAAAATATTATCTTCATTTCATACCAAACAACAATTAAAAAACACTATCCTTTTGCTTCTTTTTTACAAAAAGAAAGAGACCCCTATTTTTGTAAGATATTCTTAAAGAGATGTATCTCCTCTCCATGACCAATGTCTTTATTTGTAACCTTGATCACTGGAGCTATCCTCATCAATCATTTTTTCTGTCTCTCTAATATTAAATTTCTTTGTGTATATTGGCTTAACCCTATTGCCCACATATCCCTATCCTTTAAAATTAAAAATGTTTCATTTGATTCTACCATCTCTTTAAAACTACTATCATTCTATTTCACTCTTCCTTTTCTTCAGCAAGATTTACAGAAAAAAATCATCCACACTAGTTGCTTCCACTTCTTTTCCTGTCATTCATCATTTAATCTCTTGCAAACTAGATTCTAACTTCACTGATTAATTGAACTGGCCCTCTCCAAGCTTACTAACATTGCTTTACCTATTAAATCTGATGGTCATTTTTGAATCATTATTCTTGATTTTTTTACAGCATTTGATATTGTTGATTACCCATCATTCCTGTATGAATTCTTCTCCTTGAATTGGCAAAACACTATTCTTTGCTGGTTATCCTATACGGAAGGTTCTTCATCATCTATGTCTGGTTCCCTTCCTATAAGTGTCCCTAGCCCCCAAGGATCTATACTGACCTCTCATTCTCCCTATACTTGTTCTTTCTCTCTGATCTTGTCAATTCCTATGATTTGAACTATTATCTCTATTCAACATGAGAAGCACTGAGAGGCAATATTGCATGATGACAGACAAGGAGTCAGAGAAAGCTACATTTACATCCCACTTCAACTATTTCTAACTATATGACCGTTAGTAAGTTATGTCATCTTTCTGGACCTCAAGTTAATAATAATAGCACCTTCCTTATAGGGTGAATGTGAGGATTAAATAAGGACAATTATTATTGAACAAGTAACTTCCATATATATATATATATATGTATGTATGTATGTATGTATAAATTCCTTAGGGCAGTGCCTGGAATTCAGCAGATACCTAATAAATGCTTATTGATGATTAAGCTTAGTGTTACTTATTGGTTGTGGTAAACATCTTCTTACCCCATGTTGTCTTTTCTATCTTGCTAATACTCACTTTGGGAAGGAAGAAATGAAGGAAGGAAAGAAGGCAGGCAGGGAGGGAATAAGGGAGGGAAAAAAAAAGAAAGAAAGAAAAAATTTATAAAGCATTTGCTATATGCCAGATACCATACTAAAAACTACTATCTCACTTGATTTTCATAACAACCTTGGGAGTTAGCTACTATTATGATGCCTATTTTATAACATCATTTTTCTTTTCTTTTCTTTTGTGAGGCAATCAGATTTAGGTAACTTGCCCAGGATGACACAGGTAGTAAGAATCAAAGTTTTGAGGTCACATTTGAACTCTGGTCCTCCTGAATTTTATAATATCTTAAAGGCAAATGACTTGCTCATGGTCATATGGCTAGTATGTATTTGAAGTCATATTTGAACTCAGGTCTTTGACTCAGGCCCAGTAATCTATTTACTGAATTACCTAGCTAGTAGTGGTAATACTTTTATTTTCCTGTCATAATACATATTATCATTATTATAACTAGTATTTATATAGTATCTATTATGTGGCAGGCACTGTACTAAGCGCTTTACAAATATTATATCATTTGATCCTCACAAAAACCCTATGAAGTAGGTGCTATTATCCTCATTTCACAGTTGAAGAAACAGGTTTCCAAGCTAATTAGTGCCTGAGACAGACTTGAATTCAGATCTTCACAAAGTCCAGTTCTTTTTTCACTGAGTCATTGAGCTGACTATGTGACAATAAATCATTGATTTACATAAAATTTTCTCTATTTTCAATAAGCTAATCAGTGGTACCTATAGGACAAAATGGTGCTATATGATTGTGTCAATGGTCACTTAGTTGCAGCTTTCTATGATTAAATTGTGAATGCGCTTTTATTTAAAAGGGTTTTATACCAGAAAGAAAAATAAATGAAACCTCAGACTAATTTCCCAGTGATGCATGTGACTAGCTCATGAAGCCTACACACAGGAGGCAGAGCTCCACATTACATCAAAGCCAAGTTCTCTGAATATGCAAGTGAGCAGAACAAACATCCATTATCAAATTTCCAACCAGCTGTTCCTCTCCAATTTCTTTTCTATCAGCCTTCCATATTTACCCTTCTTCTCCTCCTCAGCTTGATCTTCTGGGTTTTGAACTTTGCTCTTAGAGACCACTGTCTCATTCTCCCTTTACAGCTGTTCTTCTACTGCCTCCTTTCTCCATGTTTTGCTTTTTTCTCAGAATATCTCAGGACTTCAGCTCTATCTTTTGTAAAACATATCCCAAGAATCTCCTTCGGAGGAAACTTTTGTTAGTTGGCATTTCTAATCATCTGTCACAACTGCAGACTGCTTTTCCCAATACTCTCTGCTTCTTAAGGCTGTCTGTTCTGTGCATCACTAAGGCAGGTAGTAACCATGTAAAATATTCAGTAAGTCTATCCCAGAAAGCAGATAGGCATAATGTATCCTAGTGGCCTAAGGAGACATTATTTTTGGTGAGGGGGATTGTTTGTTTAACTTTTCTAGGAAGAAAGGACAAACAAAATTATTATTCCTGATTTTGTTTTTTCTCAAGTAACTTAGTTTTATATAATTATTATTATTATTAGCAGCTAACCCTAGTAATAGAGCAACAAATAACCGACAAGCATAGAATTCTAAACTATACATTATCTTTTTTGTGACTCACAAAAAGAATAAAGTAAATACCATAGCTAACATACTTATTTTACAGATGGAGAAACTGAGACTCAATGGGATTCAATAGTCAAGTGGTAATCATAATACACTGCAAGTGGCAGAAGGATTTTAATGTAAGTCTGGGACTTTATCTGCTACACCACAATTCCTCTCATGAATAATAATATAATTTTGCCAATCAAATTAGGGCATTACTTTTGGAATCAAATTCTCTGACACCCACCTATTATATATTAAGTGATGAATAATCTATTACCAAGTTAACATATTATTTGTTTTAAACTTATCTTGTTTTATATTGAGTATTTAATAAATAAATGACTCAGCTGGGTATTTATAAAATTTAGACAGCACTGTTTTATCAATAATAACTAAAATGCATAAGATAAAGGTACTCCATTTAGGCCTGAGAAGAATTACATTCTGGTTTATTACCAGAAGTTACATATTCCTAAGATTTGATGAGATATGCAGCTTGAATGTGAAATAAAAATATTTTAATAATTCTATGTACTCAGCAACTTTTCCATTTTAATTTTTATTCTGGTGTTGAGTCCTTTACTTTTGTATGCTTCACTTAAATGATTTCTTTGCAATTGAATTTTCCACTTCATTTTTAAGTACTTTTATGGGTTAAAAAGGCAAAATCCCACCTTATTGGCCTTTAAGGGCATCCTGTTCTCTTCAAATAACAGTGTCGCTTGCCAATGGGCAACCATTCTGCCCTCTACCACACCGCTTCTCCAAATAATACTCATGTCTACTCCAATTGGTTATTTTCATTTACATAAGCTTCCTCCATGGAATTTGTTAAATGAAATGAACTGATATGAGATCTTTTATAAAAGGCTTTCTCCAGAGCATTTCTACATGCTTAAAAAATTTGGCTAGTGGAAGAAACTATGATATAAGCTTATTTCTCTAATCAAAGTCTTTGACATCAGCAATGTGATGGGGAAAATATTAAGAGTTAAAAGAATTTTGTTTCAAACTACTCTTCTATATATTTGCAAAAGCAAATAACTTTATTTCTCAGCCTCAGTTTCCTCCTCAGTCAAATTAAGGATAACTCCTAAAGCAATGAGTTACTGTGAACACCAAATAAGATCATGTATACAAATATTTATATAACAACATAAGCAAATCAACTGCTGGTTTTAAAGAGATATAGGATTTTAGTGCATTTGGAATTTTTTAATTCTATAAAGTTAAGTCTGTAAAGTTTGCACAGTTTTTTGGATGAGTCTCTTTCCTGTCATTTATTTGAAATCAAGGACTTGTACCTATTATTATCATTTGGCAATATAGCTATTAAAACCATGAATGTAATAGATTTATGCTGTATAAGCCAATGGTCTAAAATATAGTCTTCAAAAGTTATAAAAATTCCAGGTAGTATTGAGTCTGAACAGGCTTGAGTAAAATAGAAATCCTGTCTAAATCATCATTCTTAGTTTTCACTAGCCTCCTTGTAAAACAATGGCTATTGAAAGTTACTAATAAGCATTTGTGCTCTGTTATGATCTGATATTCCTGGACTCCTGAAAGCAAAGTACTAGTCTTGGGGGTTTTCAAAGAGATATTTCAGAGATTTTGTCTACATCAGTGGTTAGAACTTGGAGCTTCAATGTCATTTGGCTACATCATAGATTTTGTATTAACGAGTAACTCCAGTTTCACAAAAATGCCATTGTCTGTAGCATGTTGCTTTTCAATGGCTAATTGCATCCCAGGAATTCACAAATTGTGTGATCCTAGAACTGTCTCCCAAAGACAAACAGATAATATTTACAGGAACTATACAGATGACATCCCAACCTATGAAATTTTGCTTTACTCCTTTTAGACCTTTAGTCTTTTCTGAGATGACAGTGATCATTGCTATCCTTCAAAAAGTGCCCTTTGTTTAATTGAAGGTGGTAACAGTATATCTCTGTGAGGATTTCATAGAATTTTAGAGTTGAAAATAATTTTAGCATCCAACTACTCTAGACGTTTTTGTTTTTTTTACCTGAAATCCATAGAACTCTAAGGAGTCAGTTGATAAATTTTAAGGGGTCTCTGAATATAGAGGCTGAGAAAAGTTACATCTTTATTTTCAATAATCTTTGCTTTCCTTCCTATCATACTTATTATATTTCATGCACTTAAAAACATTATTCTTATAAAGGGGTCCAAAGGTTTCACCAAGGGGCAAAAAAGACCATTACCAAAAAGATTAAAAATTCCTGCCCTAATCCAAAACAAACCCCCTAAAAAGAATCTCCATTTCAAAAATCAAATACTCTGTTTGAGATACCTTTAATAGGGCATCTAATGCTACTTTGGGATAGCATTATTGTTAGGAAGATTTTATTTTCATCAAGTCTAAACTTAATTCTTTGCAACCTCCACCCATTAATACAAAGGGTGTAATTTTTAGTCCTCATCTGATCCATCAAATGCATTTGTAAAAATATAGTGTTTATTCATAGTGTATCAGTATATACTCCTAATATGATGCTAGATTCTCAGAGTTCATGCTAATGCAGCACAGTGCTCAGTATCAAGGTGGAAAAGTTTTGAATATGTACCCAATGATAGCATATATAGTTGTTGCCCAGAGATCAGCATAACTAATTTTATGGAGGCAAAAAAAAAACCTGTCCAAAACAATTCTGAAGGTAATTACAAAATTACAGAATGATTACAATCTGTCTCAGTGCATCATGCATAGCTGCAACCTTATTTGTTACATGTAATTTTTTCAATTGATGTAAAAGAAGAAATTCTAGGCATAGATATTTTAAAATTATCTATATATTATTATAGGTAGTAAACATGATAGAGGTGTAGATGGCTTTTCCCGCCATGGGACAGAAGAGACAGCTATAGAATGGATTTACCTTGAATTATCTTTAAATGAATACTGATCTTAAAAATCACAAAAACCTAAGTTCTAGTCCTGGATACTATGAAATAATAAGTTCTAGACATTTATTTTTTGTATGACTTTGAGTAATTCACTTCTCTCTAGGCCTTAGTTTCCTTACCAGTAAATTAAAGGTATTGAAAAATGTGATCTCTGAGTTTCTTTCTAGCTCTAATTTTATAATATCGTAAGGAAAGGAAAGTGCTGTAGTATACCACTCCCTAAGGAATAAGAGGCAATTGTGGGAATGTTGAGATTGTACAAAAATGTTGTTGCCAACCTTTAGCCACAATATTCTTGGATCCTCAGGAGCAAACAATGTAGCGTTTTTCGTCCTTTCTTTTTTTGACCAGAAACTACACATCAATATAGTGGTCATGACCCAATTTGTATTCTGTGCATGGTAGGGAAAAGCTATGTAACCACACTTAGCAAGTCAAAACAAATGGTCCCAAGATGGGATTGGAAGGTGGATGGAATACATTGTATACCAGATATATTCTTCATTGTGAATAATTCATATCTGCATATTTAGGAGCTCAGAGACCATTTTGATAATTCTTCTTTCTGATTATTAACATGGCCACTTGTCTAAAAGTGACTAATCCTTGGAAAAACTAATCCAAATAATTCTTCTTAACAGAACAACTGAAATATTCTGAACTTCACACCTGCAGTCAGATGAATTGCTTATCAATCTCCAAGCATTCAGTTTGATTGGTTGCATAGATATAGCCAACATATATGAAAAGAAAAGCTTTATGTATCATCTAAAGATACTTGCCATAATATGATGGTGTCATTCTTCTCCAGGGGGTTTATTCATCTTTGTAGATTTACTTTATTTGTTTGTAGTCATTTTCCAAAAAACAAACTTTAAAAAAATTTATTTCTCTTCCTCACCCCATCCCATCTTACCTCTCCTCTTACCTTACCATCCCCCCCACCCCACTACTGTTAGTCCCACTGCAATAGCAGAGGCATGATAATTTTAGATTGAGCAACAATGAAATTGCATGAAATGGCTCACTAAGAAGGACCATGTTCAAGGATGTAAGTCATAGTCACCTTCATAACTCTCTTCTTTTCTAAAAGAGAAGGGATATAACAACTCATCTGCTTGTTATACATTATTAAATACTAAAATTTGAAGTGGATTCAGCCAATAGATGAGTATTTTGTTGTATTGCTTTTATGGGTATATTTTTTCTACTTGTGTCATAAACTATAAGGGTTTAACAAACAGAAAACCTCATTTCTTCCTTCATTATAATAATAGCTCACATTTATGTAGCTCCTTAAGTTTTACAAAGATTTTTATGGATATTATTTCATTTGATCTTCACACTAATCTTTGTAAATTCCCTTTTCACATATGAGAAAACTGAAGTTTAGATAGATTGTGACTTGACCAGTATCATTTGTATACTAAAAGTCTGGGGTAGAATTCTAATGAAAACCTTTCTGATTCCATGTCCAACTTTCTAATCACTACTCACTATATATTATTATAGGTAGTAAACATGATAGAGATATAGATGGCTCCCCCCCCCCATGGAACAGAAGAAGAGACAGCTATAGAATGGATGTATCTTGAATTATCTTGAAATGAATACTGATCTTAAAATCACAAAAACCTAAATTCTAGTCCCAATGTCTAACACTTGGAAGATGCCTTAAAAATGAGTGTTGAATGACTTAATATTGAATTCCTTGCCTCCAAAACCATTAGAAAGCGTTTCTGCTCTTGACTCATGCCACTCAAGTGGTCTCTGGGAGTGGAAATCATTGTGATTGAGAATCTAATTGTCTAGACAGTTCTAGGCACCTTTGACGCCTTTAAAATGCATATTCATATATGTGTATATAAACATACATGTTTATATACACATATATGAATATGCATTTTACACACGTGTGTATATATTTGTGTGTGTGTGTGTATTTCACTCACCTGGAAAAATCAAAATGAAAAAAGAATTCCCCATTCACATTGCCCCCTTGATTTTCATTTGAAAGATTTAAGCAGGCAAGATGACAAACTGCTCCTCCAAGCTTTTCCTCTACTAATTTAAGCCCTAATTTGCTTACTTGTAATATCACCATGTGCTATCACAAAAATTAATTTGAAATCATAGAGTAGGGTTGATGATTTCTTTCTACAGTGAAGGATAACAGAAGGGAATTGTTATTTAAGCAGAGACCTTCTATAATTAGTGACAATAAAAGAGAAATATTCATAATTACATCAAAGCTTTCTTGACTGTGGATTGTTTTTATTTCCTCTCCTTCCCCCAATCACCCTTCCCACCACTTTCAGCATTTTTCAGACTAACTTAAATGCAAAATTGATTTTTTTTTGACCAAGATAAAAAGGAACTACTGAAAAGATCCTGGAACATTGACAGATACTTGGAAATCCAGGGGGAAAAAAATCTTGGGTATCATAAAATGGATTATACGAACTATCTGCATGTAATGCAGATGTCAGCAACAAGCAAAACATTCTCCAAAGAAGCAGGCTATACATACTTTCCTCTATGGGAAAATCCTTTCTGCATTTAGGAAAGCAAAGAGAGAGGGGGTTGGAGAGCTATGTTTCATGCATGAGCATAAACATCAGGCTGATTTTGAGAAGTGAGCCAAACCAAAAATAGCACAGAATATTGTTGCACCATTTAAAAAAAATAGTATATATTTTCCCTTCTAAATCTGGCATCCTGAATACCTCATTTTAAACAAGCCAGAGATTGCAAGTTTGAATCTGTTTGGATAGAGGAGAATTTATATAAATGTTTTGTTCAAGCCCAAAAGGGAAGAGAAGTTTAAATATACAATGTATGAAAGATGCATGTACAACTTCAAAACAGCTTAGTGCAGAGAAGGGTAAAATAGAGCCGAACCCTGTTTCTCATTCCCAGCAGTCTTCAAGGGTAAATATCTCACAATTTGCAACATTATTTCAGTGACCCAAACAGTAAGAGATTAACCAAAATTTCACAACTGTCCCTTTCTCCCTTCTGTTTCCTGGAGGAAGAGGGGAGTTGGAAAGGAGGTCAAAGAACAAATGGAAACAAAAACTGCATTTTACATCCTTTCTCTGCATTTGAGAGAAAAAGGAGAGAGATAAATCTGTATAATACTGAACCAAATCTCTTTAATTCCAGGCAGCTTTTATCATTCAGTCACTGAGTCTGTGTGTGGAAAAATTCATGCTAATTCCCCCTAGCAACAAGCTCAGCCTATCAGGAGACTCCATGCGCCATGCAGCTGCCAGCAATCGAGAATAACTCTAAGTAGGTCAGGCCTGTATTTCTAAAAATGCTACGGTCTAGTAACCCCACTGTCCCGTCTGTCTGCCCTGCCCCATAATAACCTCAATTGCTTGGTGACACAATGACATACTACCCTGTTAGAGTGCAATCAAATCATGCTGCATTATTCTGGCGCGAGCATCACTGCAGGATGAAGGACCCTTTGAGGGACAGCATTAATCAGGCAGCCATTCACGTCCACTAGCACTTCACTCTGGAAATGGGTCCTGCATTAATGACCAGCTGTTTGAACTAACACAAACAAAATAATGTCTTCCACCCTGTTGGGTGCACAGAATACACTATTCTGATCCAGCAGGTTATGCTTATTGACTAAATCTAAGATGTAAATTAAATATGCTCAGATAATGTCAGCTTCTGGAATCTCAAAGTAAGTATATTTAAATTATATTACATGCAATGATTTAATACATACAATCTTCTCTGCCTATAATTTTCCTCAAACCATATATATTTTTAAATACATGCATAGGTAACATAAATATGTACATATCACTTTTTTTTTAAAGTCCCAATGTAAATAGCTGAACTGAGATTGACTTCTCCACAGGCATGGAAACAAAACAGATTGGGAGCAATTGGGCAGCATGAACACAAACATAAATACAAAATGGGAGTCAACATTGTAAACCTACAGACCAATCAGGAAGTTCTTCCCACCATTTCTATGTAGGGGCTACAGTCACAGCCTTACCCTCATCTGCAAACACTGGAAAGGAAAAGAGGGAGACATGAATACAATCTTTAAAAACTCATTTTGTGGTATTCTAGAAATGACAAGATCATCTTCCTACCATGTTACTTTGTTACACTTCTCTGTTTCAATGACTCAAAACAACACCGTTTCCATATTGGCAACTGGGTATGGAGAGGAATGAATATTTGGGAAAATGGATTATCACTTATTTTCAGAGACTTTCATGCATTTGATTGAACCACAAAAATACATTTTCTTGGATGGTTAATCTGCATTTTTAAAAGACTTTACAATTTCATTTAATGAATATGTGCCCTCTAACAAGCTGATAATTCAGCCTTCAATTATGCAGAATTCAGCAAGTCTTAAACATGTAATCCATTCATATTTGATTTATGAACACAGCAGATTCATTAATCCATTTGCCCTTGTTTGAACTGGGATTGATAACTTAGTTATGACTATCTCTACTTTGTAGCACACATCACATAGCTATTCTTGGAGAGACAGTCACTGACGTAACCATGAGTTGCTAATTACAAGTCGCTGACAATTCTCCTTGTCTGTTTTGCTTTGAAGTTCTAACCCTGCTTCTATCCTACATGCTTGCTTGGGGTTATTCTGTAGCTCCCTCTCCACTCTTCTCCCTTCTATTTCAATCTCTCTAGTCATAGCTTTGGATAGAGGTGCAAAAGTGATCTGATTTTACCAACCTCCTTCCCAACCAGTCTCTCTCTGCACACATATCTGTAGTTGGGGAGTAGAGTGATCATATTCTTACCCTTTCTCCCTAATCCATATGGGAAAGTTACTCAACAGCTGGCTAAATATATTCCAACACACAGTACTGCCTTTGTAGCATAGGAACAAATAATAGAAGGATCAGATAGACATCCTGCAGGACATTGCCACGACTATTAGAGCATCACTTGAACTTGAATAAGCGACTGACTTGGCTGGTTTGAGGTAACAATTACAGCTAAACCCTTTTCATCCTCAAGGTCTAAATGGACTTGAGGCTCAGAGTAGACAACTGTGCTTATGGTCTTTGACACTCAATATGAGATTTGCTCACCACTTGGACAAGGCCAATTCAAATAAGACACAATTTTTCTCCATATTGACTCTATGTCCGTGTTATGACAAATCCGACTATGTTAAAAATGTAATCTCACAATCACATCCAAAAATATAAGATCTACATATATTATATTCTATATAATTGTTTATATCCATAGACAGTTATAGATATATCTATCTCGATAGATAATTACAGATACAGATGTATACGGATTCTTTATCTGACCATTTGCTACAAATGTCAGCACCATCTCTTTTCTTGGACAGGGATTTTTTTTAATTATTGGCTGATTTTGTAATTCTTTTTAAAAATGTACACCTAGCACTAGGTTCAGCTCAGTTGAGCATTTGGCCATCTGAAGCCTGTGGCAGTCAGCTGGTCCCAGAGTCATCTGGGATACATTTATTTTGATTAGATTGATCAGATTTCTATTTACAGTATAGAATTTTTCACCATACTGGATACAGCTGTGTTTACAGAGATTTTTAGGAAGAAGAAAACAAAACCCCACAATTGGTCTCAGCACAGCACTGAGGAGACAGAGCTTCAAGGAGTTAAATCAGAGGGAGATGCTTTCACATTAACAAAAAAATTCTGCATGCGATGGCTGCAACCAAGTGCTCACTACTCAGGAAATGGGTGTCGAACTGAAGCTGAAAATATAAGCTGCAATCAAGCCTGATCCAGCAAAGTGACAAACTTTCTGTGTAAAATGGTCAAAAATCTCGTTTTCATGTCTACACATGCATGCACATGCATCTAACTCTATACTTCAGAGCTGTTGTTTTCTCTGGGGACACTGGTGCAGCCACCTAGCTCATCAGTTTCTTCCTTGACAGCATCGGGGACATTCAGACTACAATTTACAGTTCCTCCATCCATACACTGTGTTATAAATTATGCCATCCTCCCTAGAATGAGAATGCACAGCATCAGACAATCAAACAGCATTCAGCATCTCTTCTTTCTTTCCATGCGCTCCCTGGCTCTGTTTTTCCTCCTGGCTCTGCCTTGTCAGGCGGACCCATCAGATACCTTATTTATCCATCTTCAGCACCACTTTGAGGTAAAGTGCCACCGCATCTCTGCATGGTTTTCCCCAGACTAATCCCTTTGAACAGCACAGGCTGAGAGAGCATTGCTGGTGCCCTTGTCGTGAAGTGGATTAGTTGGCATTGGCACGGTGTAACATATCTAAGCTTCCCTTTGCCCATCCTTTGCTTCCTACCCAACCAACCCCATATCTTCTGCAGCTTCACCCAGGTCCATGGACCCTTCTCTCCCAGCAACAACAGGAGACGGTGGCCAGGGTTCCGTGGGCAGCTCCTTGAACGCTGTGCAGATGGATGACTCTCGCTTCGGATGTGCCAGGATGAAGCAGTGGCAGGGAATCAGAAGCAGCAACAGAACAGCTCAGGTAACCAGGGGGAAGCTTGGCATACCAACAGCAATGCAGCACAGGAGCTTTGAGGGAAGATAGTCTTGCTTCAATAAAAAAAAAAAAAAAACCCAAAACAAAAAAAAATACCCGAAAAACAAAACCAACACAGCTCAACGCCTGCAGGGGTGGAAAAACAGAAACAACCCAAAAAAATAAAAAGTTAAAACGAAGAAAAAATGGTATAGATAAGAATACTTCGGGCAACTTTTATTTCTGACATTTCTAGTTTTATTCCCCACCCCGCCCCCTCCAAAATCTCTTCTGTTGCTGAACGCTACTGTCCATGAGTGCCGAGTCACAAAGGCTCTGTCTCCAAAGCGCTGCGAACCTAGCATCACATGAGAAACCACATGACGAACTGGAGTCGGCTGCTGATGTGGTCAACTATTTCACTAAAGGGGGGGGGGAACAAATATGCTCAACTGAAATGTGCCCTTCTCCCCTTTGGTAATGAAGAGTTGTTGCCCTTGAACAGACCAACATGAAGTACGTGTGTATGTGCATGTGTGTGTGGCTCTATGTCTAAATTTATATGTGTACACACATACTCTAAAAGAAACCATGGGTACTTCAAGAGAGTCAGAGGATGCTGTTCCACAGACACTAGCTGGATGGCAGCAATATTATTTCTCAGTTGTATTAGTCAAAGCTGATTCCACTTAAGTGAATTCCTGAAAAGCATACACCATGTCTTCATAGCATGAACAGGCTTGGAAAACCAATTCTATTATCTGTCCCTGCAATCTGTATCTGAACCTGCATTCTGAATAATTTATTTTTAGACTAATAAGATGCTTGCCAAGGCCGCTCCCTTTCTTCAGTGAGCAGCACAGGCAATATTCACCCAAGTGGGAAAAGGATATTTCTTTGTAGGGAGGAGACAGCTTTCATCATTTTCAGAAAGGCAATCTCTTATTAAAACACACACACACACACATACACAAACACACAACAATAAACTCCCACTAGTAATCAGGAAAAACAAGCAAAATATTTCTGCTTCATTGAATATGACATGGCTCTTATTTGCAATTTGGCAAATGGTGGTGATATTTTTCTAACATTCATGGAGGCAATGAGAGCCCTTAAGCCACATTTAAATTGCTGCTGCTCAATAGGAAAAGAACAGGTGCTTACTGCCACTTTTCTGCTAAGGCACTAGGTATGTGAGTACCTATGTTAGTAGCCTTTTCCTCAGTCTTAGGCATGGCCCCAGAGTGTGATCTTTGTGGTCAAGTCTTTTAAAGTTAATAGTCTTGTGTGTTAGGGTCATCCTTCCTGGGGTGTGGTTGGTGGGTGATTTTTTTTTTAATCTTACTACTGACCGATGGAATCAATCCCATTTAACAGAAAAAAAGATATATGTCCACAACTTTACAAGTTGCTTTATAATCAAAGCTGAGATGGTTCCAGGGGTTTTTTTTCTTTGCTGCTATTAACACCATAGGCCTGATTACCATAGCACTACCTATCCCTGCTGGGAGAATGGAAACTGATCTCCTGAACCAAACAAATGGCTATTAATGTGTGTCATTGCTTTCTACAAGGTCAAAGAAAGGAGAGTGATTTTAGAATGTTTTCCAGTACATGGCACATAGGGAAAACATAGGAGAGAGTATGCCCTTTGTCCATGGCTCCTCCTCTGCTAAGATAATACATACAGTAGACTGATGAAGTAATAGAGTTCTCCTTGACTCTTTTTAGAGTGGGAGTAATCAACAGGTAGCACCTCTAAATATCTGGATGTGACTCATAGTAAACTCATATGCAGTACTCCTTGTATTCAGAGGGAACATAATGTGATTCATGTATCTTATTTTGCTTCAATTACTGTATTTTGAAGGAATCTCCAAGGTCAATCAGCTCATCTACAAATGCTGTTTTGTTATCTGAGGGCAGAATATAATTAAAAGTGAAATCCCTTCATTCCCATTCTTCTTATGAAACTGAAAGTCTATTAAAGATAAGATTTACCCAGTTAAGAAAGCAATAGGCTATGGAAGATGTGTACATTTACTAGATGTAAAAAAAAAAACAAAACATTCTGATCTGTATATCCAACTCTAATATCTTGAATTATCTGTTATCTGGACATACATACCTGAGTATCCTATAACCATTTCAAACTTGACCTATTCAAAAAGGAATTTATATTTTCTCTTAAGCCTATCCTATAAAGGACACTTCCCCCCACACACACTCCATGTCTTTCCATAGCCTTCTCTCCATACTTGCTCATCAGATGCTCACCTCCAAGCCTCAGAATTCCTAGCTTCTTTAGTTACAGTAAAGCTCTTGTGCCACTTTCTATAGAAGGGTTTTTCTGATGCACACAGGGTACAATCATGCACTTATGCACACATACACACACACACACACAGAGTTTAGTGATCTGAACGTCCATTGTATAGCTTTATACTTGTTTATCAATACATGTTATTCTTCACTTCCAGGACCGAAGCTCCTTCAAGACTAAAACTGATTTCTTTTTCTTTTTATGGCCAGAAATAGCATAAAGCCCTACACAGAGTAAATGCTTAATGAATACACTCCTATTATTGTCTTCTCATGAAGTTACATTTTATTTGCCCTTTGTTGTTTGACTACTCAAGTACCTAAGACCACTAGAATAACATGCAAGCCTTTATTGTTAACTTTATCTAACTGGCAAAACTTGGGTATCCTAGGATCATTAAGCCACAGTAAATGAAATTAAGTTTCATTAAGTTAATGAAACAATATCCATAAATGTTTTTAATGAGAATCCTAAAAATTATTATTAATTCATTCTTTTTCTTCCTTCCACTTCTTAATTGTGCATGCTTCCTCCTATCCCCAAGACAGTCCTAATTTGTCTTTCTAGATACACTCTGTAGTGAGCTCATATCTTCTTACAGTTTTAACTCACCAATCTATGTCTGTAGTCACATAGAGATTTTAACTATGTTCCAGAGTCATTAAGAATAGTAAGGAATATCACTCACCTGTCTTCTTTACCTAAACCCCACCCCATAATTTTCCCATTATTGTTAATGGCACTACAATTTTTGGCTCCAAGGCCTGAAAACTAGGAGCCTTTCCCCATGTAATGGAATGATTTCCATTCCTACATCTTATCTCAAATCTATCACCAAGTCCTCTTGATCTTCCTTTCACAATATATCTAAGTTTCTTCATAATTGTCAAAGCCACATTCCTCTTCTGGGTCCATATATTAGATACAAAAAAAAAATTTAACTGGTTTCCCTACCTAGTCTATCCTTTTCACCTACTCATATCTAGCCTATCTTTCAAAGCCTATCTCAAGTTACATCTCCCTAATGCACTCTTTGTTAGTTTGTAGCAGTGATTTCTCCCCTTCCTGACTCTCCATAGAATTTATTTTTTGTATCATATGCTATTTTAATTTATTATATCCAATTTAGTACCTATTACTGTGTTCACTAATTACTTTATGTGTATAAATTTTTTTATCCACTAAGGTTATAGACAAATGCAGTGATAGTGTGAATGGAAAGGGATAGACCTATGAAGACAGAATGAAACTTGATGATCAGAATCATGCCTCTGGAAAAAATAATACTGAATTTTGTTCTATATGATCCATTTACTAAGGCAGTAAAAAGTTCCAATATTTTAGATTTTTTTTTTATTTTAAGGGTCAAAATTAAATGATTTGCAATACATAAACTCTAGTAACCAGAAACTTAAATGAAAACCTATTCCCATTTCCTGAGCATTCTTGCTAATGAAGGTGAATATGACATATTGGATTTTGAAGTAAGGAAGAGAGGCTATTACCTCATATTAAAGCTAAAAACCTTTTAATAACCTTTCTCAGAAGCAGTAAAATAACTGAGCTTTTAATGTCCAAATATATCTTAGTGAATAGCAGGTAAATTATCTCTGACCAGAGAAAAGCTTCGACAGTAGTGCTAGGAAAGCTAGGGCATTCAAGAACATGTTTAAACTTAATGTAAAAAAGATGCTCATCAATTTTTTCAAGTTTTCTTGAAGGAAAATAACTATAAAGTTCCATTTTGGAAATATGATTTTATTCAAATTAACTTTGTGCCAGTCATGCCTACTTACTATTCTTGTGCAATTTCAAATAACCTTGGTTTCAAGAATGTGAGATTTCAAAAGTGATTGATATTGTGTTAAGTGGACTGGTTGAAAACAAGAGGCAAAAATCTATGCTTTGAAAGGAAGAAGCTCTTTTTAGAAAGAGACATAGATAATGTACCTATCCAATTGTGGGAGAAACTCAGGAAACTCGTTAAGCTTCTTTGGATGCCACTTCGCAGGAAAAATGCCATGGAGAATATAAAAATTATGTTTGTGTGACTCAGACTCACATGAACAAAATATGAACACATGTACTTTGACTTTATAATCCTGGAAAACAGATCAAGGTAACATTCTGCATATTTATATATTTAATTAGTTGGCTGTTAGATGACTAAAAATGGTATGCAATAGGTTTTTAGTCCCAAGAATAAATTTAGGATTTAGGATGAGGGCTTTTTGTTTGTTTTGTGAGAAGGCTGACAAAGTGACTAATTGCTGTTATTTGGCAAATTAGTGATCTCACATCCCCTTGCTACCTAGGATTATGGCCCAGATCCATTTTAAAAGGGCCACATGGCCATTTTTAAGGTGGAAAGACTGTGTTTGTTCACCTGTGAATAGTTTGACCTTAGACTCCAGCCACACTGTCAGGAAGTCAGCTTTTCCATGCTCTTTACAGTAAACAAAGACAGTATGGCTTAACTCCAAGTGTTACAGAAGGTCAGGGACCAAACTGTATGAAAGACAAAGACTGTTTCCAGAAATTGAAGTCCAAAATTAAGTGAACAACATCAAAATTCCAAAGTGTGCTTACACTGCTTCTCACCATTCAGTTCAGGCAGTATTAACACATAACCAACCAACATAGATGCATAATTGACACATTCACTGCCAAAAAGAGAAAGAATTTCAGATTCTTTTTCAGTACAGTAAAATTTTATTTGATTTGGATTAATTAGGAAGCCAGCATGATAAAATGTAGCATATTTTTACATCATTGCATGCAACAATCAAAAATTTCTAGCAATATTTCTTGCTACAGGATTTGCTTTGTTTTATGAACAAATAAGACATTTTAAAATCTTCAGGTTTTTTTTTTCTCTGTCTATATCCTCCTTGACCAAAAGTTGCAGCATTTACCATTTTAAAACATTTTCTCCCAGATAATATGTCTTCCCTAGGTTTATTTACTATTTTGTCCTGTTCCTCTCCTTACTTTTTTGAATACATCTTGGGCTCCTCTGTTAAATCATTATCTATATCATAACCCCTAACAGTGAATGCCCCCCAAGTTTCTGTCTTGGTCCTCTTTTTTCTCTCTAATTCCTTTATCTTGGTGATCATATCATGTCCCAATGGCTAAATTATCATTTTAATGCAGATGACTCTAATATCTATATAATGAATTTCTAATTACTTTACTGAGTTCCAGTTCTACCTTAGCAACTACTTGTTGGACATTTCAAATTAGCTGTCCCATTAAGATCTTAAACTCAATAAACTCAAAACATAACTTAGAATTTCCCCCAATTCCATTCCTTCTCTAAATGTCCCTCTGCATCTGTCAAGGGCACCACCTTCCATCTGTCACTCAACCTCACAAATTCAGAATCTTCCTCAATTCTTCAATCTTTCTCATCTCCCATTTCTATTCAAGTGCTGACTGTTTTCTATTTTACTTCTACAACATTTTTTATATTTGACTCTTTCCTTCTTCTCACACAACCATCATTGTAGTTTATACCTCATTGCTTCTTGCCTGAACCATTATGCCAGCCTTCTAATTATACTCTCAGCTTTTAGTCTCTCCTCTCCAATCCATATTCCATATAGCTGTCAAAATAATCTTCCTGATCATGTCACTTCCCTGTTTATTGGCATCCTATGACCTCTAGGATAAACTCCATATACCTCATTTTGACATCTAAATACCTCTCAGCCTACTGTCAACTCCCAAACTAGACATTTCAACCTATTCCCCTTCACCCATGCTACAATCTATTCAGCAAAATTGTTAATTTTTAAACTGGGTACTTTATCTTCTATTTCTGTGCCTTTATATTCTCTCATCTCCACATTTTAGAATTTTTCACTTCCTCTAATGTTCTTTTTATTATATTGTATATATATTTTATATTTGGCCTGAGGGCAGAAACAATAACAGTGAAAAGTTGTGGAGACAATTTCGGTATAATAGCAGAAGGGGAAAATATTTACCTTCTAAGAACTAGGCTTATCTATAAATAAAACCAGATGCACTTGAAGGTAGAAAGTTTCTCCTTTTGGAGATCATCAAGCATCAGCTAATTGAACACTTGTCTGATATGTTCTAGGAAGATTCCTTTCCTGTATGGGTTGAACTACTTTAAATGGCCACTGAGGTCCCTTCCAGCTAGAAAATTCTGTGTCTATATAATGTGGCATAGTCATAGTAGAATTTTACAACATTTGGAGGTCAGAGATTTTCTTGACTTTTATATATTTTTATTCATCTTTTATTCATTTATAAAATCTAGGAAGTTTTATTTATTTTTTTTTTTTTGCTTTTTGCTGAGGCAATTGGGGTTAAGTGACTTGCCCAGGGTCACACAGCTAGGGAATGTTAAGTGTCTGAGACCAGATTTGAACTCAGGTCCTCCTGACTTCAGGGCTGGTGCTCTAACCACTG
>JAJPUD010012850.1:24786-39353 GCA_023553655.1 Myrmecobius fasciatus
TTTTTATTTATTTTTTTTTTTTGCTTTTTGCTGAGGCAATTGGGGTTAAGTGACTTGCCCAGGGTCACACAGCTAGGGAATGTTAAGTGTCTGAGACCAGATTTGAACTCAGGTCCTCCTGACTTCAGGGCTGGTGCTCTAACCACTGCGCCACCTAGCTGCCCCAGTTTTAATTTTTGGTAGCTGGAAATATGATATCAAGAAGGATTTGTTGTCACAGTTTCAGAGATTGTAATAATTTTTAAATTGAGTCTCCTTGAAGTCTATTTTTCAGGTCAATTTTTTTGTAAAAATAACACCTTATTTTTTTAATCTTTTGATTTTCTAATATTTCTCATTTGTTTATAGTCATTGAGTTCTGGTTGATTCATTCCAATTTTCTGATATTCCACTATTTGAGTAAAGTTTTCTACCTGCTATTTAATTTTTTTTCTCATTCCAATTCTTTCCTTCAAATTTATTTTTAAAATATCTAAGTACTCTTGTCCTTATGACTATGCCATTTTCTCCCAACCTATGAGTCTCTGCTTTAGTTTTTATGGCATTATTTTATTCTAGGAATCTCTTGATCCATATAATAATCTATTCATATAGTTCAATATCTTTTTTCTATTTAATTATGTCTCTAGCTTCAGTCCCAGATTTAAGACTTGGTTCTAGAGCCAAACACAATCTGCTATAGCTTCTTTTTTTTTTTTTTTTTTCTTTTTGCTGAGGCAATTGGGGTTAAGTGACTTGCCCAAGGTCAGACAGCTAGGATGTGTCTGAGGCCAGATTTGAACTCAGGTCTTCCTGACTTCAGGGCTGGTGCTCTATCCACTGCACCACCTAGCTGCCCTCTGCTATAGCTTCTTGAATGGAATAATCCTATCCTGGTTGTTCCTGTCCTTGCTTTTCTGAATGTCTGCCACTGATTTCCTCTTTTCTATAACATCTGTTCTCAAAATGTTGACAGAATTCAATGTTGCTAGTCACAGATCTGTTATTAGCTATCTACCAATCAGGGTGTCTTTCCATCATTCCTACAGGTTCTCTGGGAAAAGTGCTACCATTGACTTCCATCCTTCTTATGGCCTTTGAAGCTAGGAAATATTCATGGACTTCTCTGTTCAGGGCACTAGCGAGGGTTTTTTGTTCTATTTACCTGTACTCATGCTGACTTCTCTGGCAGTCTTTCTGAAGTAAATGACAGAGCTTCCTGATAAATGTTTGGATTTCTTGGTCATTGTTCAATCTGGTATTCTTTATGGCTCAATTTTGGGACAAAAGTAGAGAGTTGGGATCATCTCACAATCATCTTCAAAAGCAGCTTCCTCTTTACCTATGAAAAAACACAGAATGAATAAAAGAGGGGTGATCTATAGTAGCAGTTTTGAAATTTTACAAGTTTGTAACAAAAATTTCTATTCATTGATTTTATAATGTCAAAAAATGATAGGAAAATCTGAGTTATTCAAATAATAATAATTCAAATAAAAATATCAATTCAAACAATAATTTAAATACTAATTCAAACCTAAAACTGGGATACTGCTTTCTCCCTAGAGGTCCCATATCCAAGGGATCAAAACTGAGTAATAAAGGAATCTTAATTTGTAAAATGATTCTAAAACCTTCAAAAAAAAGTATAACAAAGTCATAATAGCAGTATTGTGTGGAAGTACATATTTATCTATGATATTTAAAAATTACTAAGTTAAATTTAGAAAACTTTGGAAATCATTGGAGGAAAAATATTATCACATTTTTTTCTTGTTTTCATCTCTAAGATATATTATTGACCCAGGGAAGGCCAAGATAATCAGCAACTCGAAACAATGAAATAGATTCCAGTTGTGCATGGTGACGCAAGCTTGTAATTCTTACAATTGGAGATGCTCTGGTGATTCTCTTGAGCATGCTTAAAGAAGACTAAGATCATTAGGTATCCATGTTAAGTCCAGAAAGATGGTGGGCCCTAGGAATGAAGGACCACCAGATTACTCAAGCATGGTCAAACCAACCTTGTTTGAAAATGAAACAAGTCATAGCTTCTGTGAAGATCAACAGTGGGATTGGGCCATATGTGGCCATTATAGCTGATTCTGTGAAGGACCAAAAGAAAATAACATGTCTAATATGAAGGAGAAGATTCTATATACTGAGAGAGTTGAAGATGCACCAAGGACAAAAGAAAGAAGCAAATGGCAATAAGAAAATCATCTGACTTAAGGGAAAATCAATTTGCCAAAAAACAAAATACAAAAATAGGGTAAATCAAAAGAAGAGTCCAAGTATTTTGCTGCAATTCATTGTGCTCAGACTTTTAATCTAGAATATACTAGAGCAAAGGTATCAAATATATTCTCCCACAAGATTAAAATGTAATTGGGAAATATTTAGCAATAACAACAAAAAAATACAATAGAATACAGACAGTATAAATGTGGCTTTGTAAATCAACATTAACCTTGCATGGATCCTTATATATGGTTTAGTGGTCAATATATCTATTTCAGTTTGATATGATACAGCTAGGACAACAGCTTCCATTTCAATAGCAAATGTCTTTCATGGATTTGCTTTCTACTTCCTTTCTCAATTCTACTTGTATCACTTCTATATACTCTTAGAGGAAATTGTCTAGGGAATGGCCAAGAACAATGAAAATGCTCCTGGAAAGGAATGACCATGCTTTCTTCTTTTCCTGTGCTGTACCCATATAATATAGAAACACTGAATTAGCAGGATAATTCATCTTTTGAACATAATGCCATAACCAAGAGATTGACTCCTAACCCATCTTCCTTCTGGACTTATATTAAAGTTACATAAGTAATTACAAGGAACTTATGCATAAAGATAAATAAAATTCATTATTAAAGAATATTTCATTTATAAAGCTTTTATACAATATGCCAATTAGATAAATTAAGTTAAATGGACTTGAGGTCCTGGTGTCATTAACTCTAGGGTAAAATAAGATATTTAAATAGACATATAATTACAAAGATTCTTGAAGAGAAATACAGTGAAATAAATGTCACAGTATGATAGCATCATTTTCCCATAATCCAAATTGTCTTCTTCAAATGCCTTTAATTAGCCACATTGAGAAAACCTTTGGGTGTAAAGGATCTCATTTCTTTTACTTCTTTTTATTAGACTATAAACATCACAACAAAGTTCTCTTCATGTCAGTCATCAGCTCTCACAATGGGATATATTCTCAGACAGCCCTTTACAAAAATAGAAAATAATAGCTTATGGTCATCATAACAGAAAATCAACTCATCTTGAGCTCTCAAACTAAAAGAAAAATTAACTGCAGAATCACTCTATGATCTTTAGATCCTCTAATTCTAATATATAGGCCAAGGGATAATTCTTTTCACTAAACACATCTCAGGTAATATATATTTATATATATTTTTTCTTCAGATCAAATAAACTGGAAAAAAAAGATTAGAACAGAAAGTATAATTTCGTGGATTATTATAGACAGTGATCCCTATGACAGATCTTTCTTAGTTCTTCACTATTTCTATTTCCTCAAATCCTAGACTCAGAAACCTTAGTACTAACCTGTCCTAATCTTGTCAGTTCTCTAAATAAGGTGTCAACTTTGGCATCTTGGGCTTAAGCCTGGAAAAACAGAGCTAGAATAAAGAGATCCCAGATAGGATGTTAACTAAGTATGTATGTACACTTTTTGGCACTCTGTACACGTAACTCAAATTGCATAAAGATTGAAAAATAGAGAGATGATGACGTTTCTGCTTTTACAAAACACACAGAAAATGGTTTAGTGATACAGACTTTAAAATATTCACAAAAGACTCCGTAGACCCACCTGTAAACACCAGTTTAGCTGATAACACATATTAAAGGAAAAAAAAACATTAATTTATTGAGAGCAGAATAGATGGGACATTTTGTAAAATATTTAGGGAATTTTAACACTCTCCATTCATGTATTTAACATTTTTCATGGAAATGAAATTTTGAAGCAAGCCATGTTTAGGAAGTTAGGAAGTTAAGTACATTTAACTCTAGTATTATAGAGGATACAGAAGGAAAATAGGAAAATTTCAAAATAGAGACAAGTCCTGTTTTGTCCACTGAAAATTGCAGAAATGGCTTTAAAAAATACAAAGTTCTGTTTCTCTGTACAAGGACTTCATTAAAAATAAATGGACAAGAGGTTCAAGGCCTGTCAGAAGCAAAGGGTGCAACAAGAAGAGAATTCTGGTAGAGCAGGGAAAAATCTGACCATTATGGCAACTAGAGGGCCTGACACATTGCCCTCTGGATCAGGAGTTCTTAAAGAAAGGGTACACAGACAACAAGGGATCTCATGAAAGATTTCAGAAGGTCTCTGATTATATACAGGAGAAAATTATTGCATCTTTTATTTTCATTAACATCTAAGTGAAATTTAGCATTTCCTTTCATTATGAATGTAGATAATAGTATCCTGAAGAGTCCATAGCATTTACCAGACTAGCAAAAGAGACCATGACAACAATAGGATATAAGCCTCTGCTCTATCCTTATGTAGGTATTTCCTACTCCAATAAATACGTACTATGAAGTTGATAAGAAAACAAGAGTATAAGTTATTCTTAAATGAAAAATAATTTTAAAAGATTTCTTGATAAAAATTCTAATTCTATCTAATTTTGAAAAAAAATGCATTACTCATGCCAAAAAAAAAAAATCTCACAATAAAAAGACCCTATTGTGAATCACCATGTTGAACAGGAACATGTCATGTTTCAAATACAACAAAAAACTACCAATGTCTATGTATAATCAATAGACATTGATTATACTACTACCTTTTTTCTGTCTATATTGCACCTTTCAGTACTTGATTCTACTATCAACCCACAAATGAACTGAATTCCAAAAGAATATTTTAAAATCTGTTCTGTTGAATTAGCAAGCATTTTCATTTATGTGTGTATACATATATATCTATGTGTTTGTATTTATTTTCATATAGTCACTTTATATATTTTAAAATATATTTTCCTAGAGACCACCATTTTAAATTCATATTTAAACTCTATTAAACATCACACACTCACACACACACACATGTATTAAGAGTTCTGGCCATGAAAGTGGAACATTTGTGGGTAATGACCATACCTGTGTATGACTGAGAAAGAGCAAAGGTAGGGATCACAGGAACTGAGGAGCTGGATACCTGGGTATCTCATATACATATACATACCCATATGTGCATATTTTTTATGGATGTATGTACATGTATATTTTAAATGGTGTTCCCCATCCATGACCACTCCACTTATGACTACAATTAAGCCAATTACTTCAAGGTTTCATACATGAATAACATCATGGATATGAGGACTCACTTCACCAGTACAGATTATACTCCTTGTCTATGGTTAAGGAGTTTCATTACCTCATGGCCAAAGCTAAGGCAACAATGAACCTCTCAAAACTTATCTCTGCAGATTCTTGGATAACACACAGAATTGTCCATCATTGGACTTTTACTTGAAGTCCTTATGGTTTGGGAGGATTTGTCAAAACTTGTTCATTTCTTTCTCCATCATGTCCAACTCTTTGTGACCCCATTTGGGGTTTTCTTTGCAAAAATACTGTTCTGGTTTGCCATTTACTTCTCCAGCCCAGTTTACAAATGAAGAAACTGAGGCAAATAGGGTTAAATGATTTGCCCAGGGTAATACACTTACTTAGTGAGTGTCTGAAGCCAGATTTGAATTCAGGAAGATGGGTCTTCCTGACTCCAGACCCTGAACTCTGCACTATGGCGCCATCTAGCTGCCCCTTTTGACCTGAGGACAATTCTAAATTATATAAGGTATGAAGTATAATCTCAGTAGAACACTTCAGTTACATTATAATTTAACAAGACTTAAGTGGGCATGTCCCATCAAAAAGTAGAAGCAGAGAGAGATATCATGATGTAAGGAAAAATCTCCTGATTTTGAAAAAATCTTTATGATATAGTCATGTAGCTGAGTATATACTCTAGATCTATAAAAGATGTTACTTCCAGTTCCTGCCATTAGCTGAAAAGGCAATTTATACATAGTCGTGTAGCAAAAGTCTTGAGCATTGTTGAATAAATGAGAAATTTTGAAGCAACATAAAAATATACATGACATTAAATAAATGTTTAAGTTATATAGGAATATTACCTTTTTAATCTGGAAGAGACAGAGTTAGGCTAAAAGTCTATCTATATTATTTTAAGCCTGAAGAAAGAGGCTCAAATGAAGAAGAAAAGATTTGAAATAACTACACAAGAAGTATGAGTTCCAATTTGAGAAGAATTAAGAGGTTGCCACAAAGAAATGAAGATGCCCTCAAGATTAATAAACTTTTAGCAGCCCCCAATTTGCAAGATTCTGTGCTTTATTCTGGCACTATCTAGTAACATGAGAATAAAAACAGAAAATTAGAGTGGGGGAGCAATTCAGAATTGAGATTTGGCAAGACAAAGTAGAAATAGGACAAAGGGACTAGGAATTCATGAGCTGAGGACAGCATATTTGATCTTGATAACTATAATGTCAAGAATTGGGATGGAGCAAAGGCTGATGATGACCCAAAAGAATGGAGAGGTGTAGAGTAACCGAAAATCATGTGGAGGATACAAAATATGTTTAAGCAAGTGATACCCAGGTAGAAATAGAAAGAGAAAAGATTATAGTCTGGAGAAATTTAACAGCCCTAGATTATGAAGTGGAACACTTGTGGGTGATGGTCATGTCTGTGTATAGTTGAGGTAGAGCAAGGGAAGAGAACACAGGATTATAGGAGATGGATGGCGAGCAGAACCAGAGTATTTGAAAGTACATCAAATCCTTAAGTATGAGGACAAAGAATTTTGGTAGAAGAAAGACATCATCAGGTACTGAACTCTGAGAAAAGAAGAATATACTTGGGGAGAGCAGAACATTGCCTCTAGTATCTAAAAAGGATGATAGGCTTAGATGATGCTGTGGTTGTTCATCCCTTGTTCTCAATGAGGACCAATGACATTAGGAGGGTGATATCTTGACTTGTAAGTGAATTGGATTTAAATGAGACAGGACTGTCCCAAGTCATTAGCCTCACTCTCTCCACCAGAGTCATCTGTGTACAGTGGCAAGATAGGAAGTTAGATTGGAAAGACTGAAAATGGTTACAGATACAATGAGAGACCTTGGCCTTTTAAACTAAAACCTTTTTCAGGTCTCAATTGGTCTGAAGCAATACCCATTCAGTGATTTAAGACTAGATAAGAAATGAGACAGAAGATAGCCTGTTTTAAAAGTTGACCTTGAAGAGAGTTTGAAGAGTGAAGGATGCATCATAAAGGTCTGGAAGAGGTAGTAGAGAACAAGGAGTGCCATTACTTTTATTTATCTTACAAACTTAATTTGAATGAAAAAGTATAATTAGAAAGGGTGCACAAGAATGCATTGTTTTTAGTGCCATACCAATCAAACTCCCAAGAAATTATTTTACAGATCTAGAAAAAATAGTAGCAAAGTTCATTTGGAAGAACAAAAGGTCAAGGATTTCAAGGGGATTAATGAAAAAAAAGGCAGATGAAGGTGGCCTTGCTGTACCAGATCTAAAACAATATTATAAAGCAGTGGTCATCAAAACCATTTGGTACTGGATAAGAAATAGAGTAGTCGATCAGTGGCACAGGATAGGTTATCAGGACAACCTAGGCATTAACCTTAACAATCTAGTGTTCGATAAACCCAAAGACCACAGCTTTTGGGATAAATACTCTCTATTTGGCAAAAACTGCTGGGAAAATTGGAAACTAGTGTGGAAGAAATTAGGGCTTGACCCATACCTAACACCACATACCAAGATAAGATCTAAATGGGTTCATGATCTAGATATAAAGAGGGACTTTGTAAGCAAGTTAGAGGAACGTAATATAGTTTATCTCTCAGACCTGTGGAGGTGGAACAAATTTATGTCCAAAGAAGACTTAGAACTCCTAATTGAACACCAGATGGATAATTTTGACTATATTAAGTTAAAAAGTTTCTGTACAAACAAAACAAATGCAGACAAGATTAGGAGGGAAGCATCTAATTGGGAAACCATCTTTACATTCAATGGTTCTGATAAAGGCCTCATTTCTAAAATATATAGAGAATTGTCTCATATATATAAGAATTCAAGCCACTCTTCAATAGATAAGTGGTCAAGGGATATGAACAGACAATTTTCAGATGATGAAATTAAAACCATCTCTAGTCATATGAAAAGTTGCTCCAAATTACTATTGATCAGAGAAATGCAAATTAAGACAACTCTGAGATACCACTACACACCTGTCAGATTGGCTAAAATGACAGGAAAAGATGACGATGAATGTTGGAGGGGATGTGGGAGGGCTGGGACACTAATACATTGTTGGTGGAACTGTGAACGGATCCAACCATTCTGGAGAGCAATTTGGAGCTATGCTCAAAAAGTTGTCAAACTGTGCATACCCTTTGACCCAGCAGTGTTTCTACTGGGCCTATATCCCAAAGAGATCTTAGAGGAGGGAAAGGGACCCACATGTGCAAGAATGTTTGTGGCGGCCCTTTTTGTAGTGGCAAGAAACTGGAAACTGAAGGGATGCCCATCAATCGGAGAGTGGCTGAATAAATTATGGTATATGAATGTTATGGAATATTATTGCTCTGTAAGAAACGACCAGCAGGACGATTTCAGAGAGGCCTGGAGAGACTTGCATGAACTGATGCTGAGTGAAACAAGCAGAACCAGGAGATCATCATGCACAGCAACAACAGTATTACATGATGATCAATTCTGATGGACACGGCTCTCTGCAATAAAGAATTGTCTCAAACCAGTTCCAGTTGTTCACTGAGGAAAACCATATACACCCAGAAAGAGGGACATGAAATATGGACCACAACGTAACATTTTCATGCTTTCTATTGACATTTGCTTGCATTGTGTTGCCTTTCTCTGATTCTTTTTTTTTTCTTGTAGATAGGATTTTTCTTGCATAACTTGTCAAGCATTTCAACATTATTAACATGTAGTGGACTTCCTGCCATCTAGGGGAGGGGAGGGGACTGGGGGTAAAATTAGTATTGGAAAGCTTTGTAAAGATCAAGGTTGGGGAACTACCTATACATATGTTATACAAATAAAAAGCTTAAAATAAAAAAAATGCAAAAAAAAGAATACATTTTTTTAGGAGTGGCTTAGTGTCCATGAATGCAAAAATATGGATGAAAGGGAAGGGGTTAAAACTAGGAAATTCAAAGGCAGCTGGATGGCGCAGTGGATAGAGCACCAGCCCTGAAGTCAGGAAAACCTGAGTTCAAAACTAGTCTCAGACACTTAACATTCCCTAGCTGTGTGACCCTGGGCAAGTCACTTAACCTCGATTGCCTCAGCAAAAAGCCAAAAAAAAAAAAAAGACCATAGGAAATTCATTAACATGAAAACAAAACAATGGGAAAAGAGGAAAAATAGAATAGAGACTTCAGAGGGTTTTAGAAACAGGGAGAATATGGGTGAAATATTAAGAATAAGAAAATAATAAGAAGAAAATATTAAGAAAAGAAGATTTCTGGGGCAACTAGGTGGCACAGTGGATAGAGCACCAGTCCTGAAGTCAGGAGGACTTGAGCTCAAATATGGCCTCAGACACTTAATACTTCCTAGCTGTGTGACCCTGGGAAAGTCACTTAATCCCAATTGCCTCAGAAAAAAAAAAAAAAAAAAAAAAAAGGAAAAAAAAAAAGAAAAGAAAAGAAGATTTCTGCCTAAATTATCAGAGGTAGAGTAATCAGTTCTTGAGCTGCAAAACCAAATGTATAAGACCATTTAACTGGGCTTCATTCCCTTCTCCAAGAACCTTGTGAGGTCAGAGGCCTTATTCTTAGATGAAGTCCTTATGGCAAGAACTCTTGAGAGTAAGTCTTTGGTCTTAGTTGGTTAAAAGTAAGGTATCCAAAGACTGGTCTGGTCTAGCCATGGCAATTTTGCTCTAGTCCCAGATGCTTAAGGTATATCCGTTCATCTGGCAAGGGTCAGATAGGCTCTCTTGTTTACAAGGAAGTCACTAGCCTACAATTTATATTCTTCAATGAAGAATTTAGGAAGAAAGCAAGCTAATACAAGATCAGAAATTGAGTTTGGTTTTTGGGTTTTTTCTACTGTGACACCTTGAAATCTCTATAAAAGGGGATAAGGAGAAAAGAAATGGAAAGAGGAACAGAAAAATGAGGAGAAAAAGACATAAAGTAGGACCAAAGAAGAGAGAGATGGAGAAAAGTTATCAGCATGACAAATCTCTTGGAGAGTAGACTTGAGCTGAAGTATTCACATCTTCAAGAACTAAGCGTCGTTTCAAGAACAAAGCCTGCTCATTCCCCAATTTCCTTTCCTGGTTCCAGTCTATTAACCAATATTATATTCTGCTTGCTTATTTACCCAAATATTTCCGGCAACCCTGAGTTTTGCCTTAATCATAAAGAGGCCAGGAGTTAGCTAAATCTAAACATAAATTTAAATTAAGGCAAAGAGTCAAACTTCTGCCTCAATGCTGGGAATTTTCCCAGGAAAATGGGGGATCTAATGAATTGTGATTGTACTTTTTAAATGTTCATTTAATAGAAGCTCCCCAAAAGCAGTAGAGGAAGAGACCAAATAAATTTAAGGTTACCTCTAGTTTCAAAAATAAATTCCAGTTAATTTGTATAACTGATTGTGTCTGATTAAATATCCAGAGACAAAAAGAGCAGGGAGGTGACAGCTATAGACTATCTCCAGCCCCCTACACTCTTCTCATCTACACCCCAAATCAACAGTATTAATTTTAAGTAACAAAATATTGTAATGTCCTAGCAGCAATTGGGGGAAGAGTAGCTAGAGAATGAAGGCAGCTAGGTAGTATAGTGGATAGAGTGCACAGACCCGCCTGAATTCAAAAAGACTCCTCTTTCTGAGTTCAAATCTGACCTTAGACACAAGCTGGGTAACCTCGGACAATTCATTAAATCCTCAATTTCCTCATCTGTAAAAATAAGCTGGAAAAGAAATGGCAAATCACTCCAGTATTTGCCAAGAAAATTCCCAATAGGGTCATGAAGAATTAAACACAACTGATCAACAACAAGCTAGGGAATCTCTGCAGAAAGGAGAGGGGGACGGGGAGGAGAAGCAGGCCAGGTGTGCACTTGGGAAAAGGAAAAATAAACTACCAAAAAAAAAAAAAAGGAAGTGTGGAGGAGAAATTTTTTCTTATGGTTCTTTTCTAGCATAGTTTCACATCATATAAGTAAAATACATTATATCATTTGTTACTTGGACCCATCAAAGTCACATGCCCACATGTAAAGCTATGATGACTATAAAATAATGGGATTAACTTCTAACACTCCTGAGACTGATGATGACTTTCAAAAGTCACAAGTAACAACAATGTTGAATTGTTTCTTTGACATCAATGGTGTTGTTTCTGCAGAATTCTTCCCAAAGTGTCAAAAAGTCAATCAGGCTTATTCATTATGCCATGATCAGAGATTCTAAAACCTTTGAGAGACTCTGTGAAATGAAAATGATAAAAGCACACTGCAATGGATGCTATTTTGCATTTTACATAGTGTTATCATATGAGGTAACTCATTTGACGCTTGTCCCCCCAAAAAACCTTTTGATATAGCCAAGGTTCATATTAGAACCCCTACTTCAGAAATGAGAAAACTGGCTTGGAATGTTGAAGGGTCTTGCCTAAAGGCATACAGGAAGTAATTTGAAAAGGCTAAGACTTGAATCTCTTGTTTTCTGACTCCAGCATTCTTGTCACTAGACCATGCCTCCTCACTGTGACAGAACTCCTGCTCAAATAGCACATTGAGATGTGCTTGTTTCTTTAATAATACACCAGATTTTGCTTTGAATGACTTCTGGCAGTTTAAACCATCTGAAACCATCTGAAATGGACAGAAAGTACAGGTATGTCATCACTGAGGCTATTTTAAAAATAGGTTGTAAACTCTAAAAGTATTTTTAAAAAAAAGAGTTTAAAAGATATCATAAGCATATCTTTAGAATCAGTGCATATCTTCAAAAGGTGACTATTTTAGAGCAGAGTACACTTTTTGTTTGTTGTTCATTTGTTTCAGTCAAGTCCATCTCTTTGTGATGACATTTGTAGTTTTCTTGAAAAATGTATTGGAGTAGTTTGCCATTTCCTTCTCCAGCTCATTTTACAAATGAGGAAACTGAAGTAAACAGGGTTAAGTGACTTGCCCAGGGTCTTACAGCTAATAAGTACCTGAAGTTCAGATTTGAACTCAGGTTCCTACATCTCAGCCTGGCACTCTATTCATTACATCACTCAGCTGCCCCAAAAACACTTTTTCACATGTATAAGTTGTACTCATATGTGTAAGTTTGAATAAACAAGCTTCAGTACTTTACAGTCAATTCACAGAAGACTGAAACTAGTAACAGGTGATATAACCAGCAGCAAAGAATTTAAACTGACTTTATTTTACTGTTTGTAGAATATATTGCTCTATTTTAAGAAACAAACAAATTCATCCCCACCATCCTTATTATTCCAAAAGGAATGCATAAAGAAAAATAGACAAATAATATTTTGAGTTTACAGCAGTTTAATATATAGCAATGGGAACAAGAAGTGAACAGAGCACACTATTAAAATTTTATGCTCCCATGTTTAACTGTTCAATTAACATTTATTAATGACCAAGAGAGTTTTAAACAAAATTAAAGTAGGTAACAAATAATGACAAGTTGGTGCATGCAACTAAATATGTACCTAGAGAAAGAAAGGAGATTAGCTGAAAGAATCTGATTCCTTGGGACTTAGGTAGTAACAGGATAGGGATAAAAAGGAAAGGACCAGAACCTTTATTCTTATCTTGTTATCTTAAGAAAAGAGAAAAACAAACATTCTGAAGATAGACAAGTAGTTGAGAATAGAAAGGTCACTAAAAGTTATAAGGGGCTACAAAATGAGAGCAGGTAAACAGAGTTCAAGGTCCTGCAGTCATCAGAATCAGAAATAATAGCAAAAGGTTCTGTGACTTACTTGAAGTAAGAAACTACCTTTGACCTTTCTTTGAATCTCTAGTGTCTAACAAAGTACCTGACTTGAATGACAGACTCTGAAAATGTTTGGGGAAATTCTGATACCCAGAAAGAAGCTATTCACTTTCATCTCTTGTTTTTTTTTTTTTCTTTCTGTTTACTGCTGACCTATATCTACTGATGATCGTTAAACCCAGAAAGAAACCAAATAACTAGAAGAGAATTCTGTCTTTGAATGGTAAATGGTAAAGATAAAGATCCTGGGATTATTTTATTGAACCTAGTGAATACAACTTGAGTTTTTTGTACCAAAAAGTTACAGGAGAAGAGGATGAGATCTGGAAACAAAGAATCTGGAAAAACGTAATATCATTAAGAAGCAATGGAGAAGTCAAATATATGCAAGCAATTTAAAAGACTAGATTTAGATTCATATCTTTGACAAAATGAGAAAAACATGAAGATAAAAAAAAAGCAAGATCCTTGTAAATTCTGAGTAATGAGAAAAATTTAAGAGATGGAATAACCAACTGTTTCATGTAAAGCTCCTAGTATACAGATCATAGTGGACAGCCATGGAATAATGTCATCATAATGCTCAATATCATTGAGAATAACTCAATTCAAAGAGAGATTAAGGAAACCAGTGGTAGATAATCTGTCAGGGATAATAGAACTATAATTAGAGAAAAGAATTTCATGCTCAGGACAACAAAAATGAATCATAGAAAATTTTTAATGTCACCCTATAGACTCATAGTCTGGACTTCTGGTCTCAATAACATTGCCTTTGAATTTGTGCCAATTCATAGGCATTACCTCTTTTTTTCTTCTTCCAAAGTAGATACAACACATAATGTTTAAAAAATCTTTTTACCTTGCTAAATAATCTTAAGTCAATGTAATCAATCACCAAGATTTTTTAAAAATAATAATACTGGAAATCCCTGTGTATAAATAAATAATAATAAAATGATTTTTGATTATGCTCTGGGAAAATTCACTTTGGGAAAATAACATTAAATAATTTATAATAGCATCAATAAACAACCTAAAACATCTAACACTAAAATTTTGACGATAAGCAGACTTTGTTAAACTAACACTGATTTTGAAATTGGGTCAATTTGTGAACATATCAAAGAAGAGTGAAAAGAAAGTTATTTAAGATATTTCTCAAATGTGAATGAAACTTTTGTCTTCACATGGCCAAGTAAAGGACCTGTGGTCTGAGGCAAAGTGATTGGGTTATATGTCCCAGACAAAGACAGAGATCATCAGGATTGCCAAAGAAAAGGCTCTACTTCTTATAGTCATTGGAGAAATGATGAAATGATTACTTTTTCCACTGGGCTCTTCACAAATAATCTGGATAGCTAATTTTATACAGCCTAAACAAAAACTAATTGATTACTGAAAATGCCTGGTTGGAGCTTTACACACACACACACACACACACACACACACACACACACACACACACA
>JAJPUD010012851.1:0-12577 GCA_023553655.1 Myrmecobius fasciatus
GTCAGCCTCCAAGGCTCCTGAGCCAGAGATCTCCCTGCCTCCATCTGTTCCTTGGCCCTCCCCTCACCCTACCTAACACACACATTATCATTCTAGGCCACAGACTGACAGCTTTGGGCAGGAGGGAGGGACTTTGGGAAGGTGGAGACAGGGTGGGGTCTGAAATGGAGGCCCCAGGGAATGACAAAATGCAGCATGGTGTTCAAACCTGAGGGCTCAGAGACAAGAGGGGGCAGGGAAGGAGGTCTGGAGAGCAGGGGGAGGGTTCAAGAGGCAAGACAGATAGGTCATGGGGTTCAGGGCCACTGGAGTGAGAGAAGTGCTCCTGGTGGACAGTTGAGTCTGGGAAAGCAGGAGGACTGTGTCCTGAGGTCAACCTAGGAGCTGGGGGGGACCTCAGGGAGGCTCTGATAGAGTCTGAAGTCACCAAGAGAAGGGATGGGGAGACGGGGCACCTGGGTTCTGATCAGAAGGTTGAAATTAGTACTCCTCGATTTTTTTTTTTATGCTGCTGAGGCATTTGGGATTAAGTGACTTGCCCAGGGTCACACAGCTAGGAAGTGTGTCTGAGACCAGATCTGAACTCAGGGACTCCTGACTTCAGGGCTGGTGCTCTATGCACTGTGCCACCTAGCTTGCTCCACTCCCTGATCCCTGAAGTCTGGGACCCAATGGGAAATCTGGGCAAGTTTGGGAAGTGATTGGGAGTCTGGAAAAGATTTAGGGTTGGGAAGCTCATCCAACAGGCAGCCTTGGTAGAAAGTTGGGCTCCTGATAGGTCTGGAAGTCCCGTACCACAAGGTCAGAAGAGGAGACAAAAGGCAAAGGCAGCCAGTGGAAGCCAGGAAATATGGGGGGTGGGGGGGATGCTGGCTCAGACCTACCTGGGAGATGCAAGCAGAGTGGTGGCTTCTGGGGTGCTGAGGGATCTCAGCTCAGACTTCCTGCTTCTGGCCAGTCCAATATGGGAGGGTCTTCCCGAGAGCCCCACCCTGAATTAGTCCTTTTCCTCCAATCAAAACCCAGGACCAGGACTTTAGGACTCTCAGTGCCTCCCCTCCCTAAGACCTGCCCCCCATCACCCAAAGATCCCCTAAACTCCTCCCAGAGCTCCCAAGTCTGCCACAGATCACTCCCCCTGCCCAGGCTGGTCATCTCTGAGAGCTCCTCCTCTCCAAAGCCCCATCACCTTTCTCCTGCTCCTCCTTCTGAGCAGAAACTGCTTCAGCAGCTTAACCTCAAGTAAGAGGCCCCATCCTCTGAACAACTGGAAGCCAATGGTTCTTGGGATAATTGGGGCGCTCTACACCATTTGTAACTGTAAATGCAGACTGCAATGTATGGGATTCTCCTTTTGTAATTCTGATCTTTGACCCTCTACAAACATCAGACCTTAAAGCAAAATACCCTTAAAATTCAGCATTAAAGCAATTTGCTGAGGAATAAGGAAAAGGGAGACTAAGAAAGAAAGGTCATTGGATCAGAATTACTCTGTCTTATGCTTCAGGCACTGCTTACTCCTCTAGGTATTATTTCATTGGATTTTCACTATTTCAGTCTCTCTTCCCCCCTTCTCCCCCCCCCAATTCTACTCTCCTTAAAGCATTATTATCTTCACACATTGGTGATTTAGTAAATCATTAGGCTTAGTTCCAGTTTACCCAGTCCACAATGGGTTTCTATCTCCTTGTTGGTGTATTGTCTGCCCCCCCAATCTGTCACCTCCATGAGAGCAGGAGATGTCCCTTGTATCTCCTTTTGCTCCTGGTGCTTAGCCCAAGGTCTGGCTTGTAGTAGACACTTAAATGTTAGATGACTTGAAGAAATAAACTCATCTTGGATCACCTAATCCCTTGTGGCACTTTCAGGAGAAATTCATGTCCCCCAATCCCTAATAATGACATCTTATAGGATCATAGATGATCAGTAACTTACATTAGATCAACAAAGGCACTTAATATTTTCATGCTTAATTTTCTCTCCTCTGTTTCACATCATCTCTAAACAAATGCATAAATGTATTAGGGGAACCTGAATATTCATATATATGTATATATATATGTGTGTGTATATTTATATATATGCATACATACATATATACATATACATATACACACACATACATATATAGGTACCCTGCGGTGAATATGCTTGTACAGTTTTGCCTAATTCTAATAAAATACTCAAAAATCACAGAATCAGAGAATTGGAAAGATTTTCAAAGGAGATCCACTCCAACCAACTATGAACCAGATCTCACATGAATAATATTCCAGAGAAGTAGACAGTTGGTCTCTGATTGAAGACCTCCCTCACATAATAGGAGTCTCCTAAGCCAAGCTTGAATTTAGCCAATTTTTCACATTTTCAGTCTTCCAAGCATTTCCACTTGATTTCCCAATTCCTGTCTGTACATAGAAGTATCTAGGTGGTGCAGTGCTGGAACTCAAATCAGAAGACCTGGGTTCAAGTGTCCTTGAGAATGGTACTTCACACTGTTCACATTAGTTTTCTCATCTCTAAAATAAGATGGACAAGGAAATGGCAAATTACCATTATCTTTGCCAAGAAAACTCAAAAGAGGACATGAAGAACTGGAAAATAAATGAAATTCAACTATACACATATGCACACACATACATATATACACACATATACACACATACAGATACTTTTAGGGGAAACATTGTTATAACTTAATGTTGAAAGATACAAATCCAGGATAGAAATCCTGTAATTTTTTCATGATTCTTCATCTTCTTTACTCTTTCATATGGAGTTCTTTGAAGACCCCGTTCTTATCCCTCTTCAGCTTCTGTTTTCTTGCCAATCTCACCTACACATGTTTTCAATTATTTTGGATAGATAAAGATCTCTGAAAATCTCTAGTCCCTTCTCAACCTCTTTGCAGAATTCCAGTTCCAAACTTTCAACTGAGTGTTAGAATCTTTAACTAGATATGTCCCACTGGCACCTCCCACTTTATACACACAAATCTGAAACCAATTCATCATAACATTGTCCTTATTGAATTGGAAGGAACTGCTCAAATCAACCAGTTAAGCCATTTTGAGCAGAAGTGGCCTCTCAATCCATGACAAATAGTCATTCCATCTCATCTGAAGACCAGCAAGAATTAGGGGACCCCTATTTCCAATGATTCATCTCCACTCCCTGTTTGAGCCTCCTTTCTTTCCAATCCAAGTCTTTACTTCCAATTTCATGAACCAAAAAAGAACTTATCCAATTCATAGTGTCCGATGTGTTAAAAGTCAGGAGCATGAGGATAAAAATGAAAGAGGTCAGTTTCAACCTGTACACAGGCTGTTTGGTCAGAGAGAACAATGTGTACATGTATTCATAAATTTAAAATGTAAACAAAGTTAGAAAGGTAAGAAGACGGAGATAATGGAGAGGTTGTTTTTGTTTGTTGGTTGGTCTTTATCTTCTCTTTAATTGAATTAATAATGATTTCCTGAGATTCCTATAAAGTAAGTTATTTGATTATTGAAGGATCAGTCCTTCACTATTTAGCTTTATTTTTTCTTCTCCAATCTTCTCCAGAAAATTTGCAACCTTAATCATAGCTCTCCCAATCACTCCCCTTGCCCTTTCCTGCCTTTTAACCTGCCCAAATGTGTCCTTTCTTTTTTCTGATAGTGTGTTCTTTCTTTCTCAATTAGGTCAAGAACATTTTTAGCATTCATTTTAACAAGATTTTTGAGTTGGAAATGTTTCTCTCTTCTTCCTCTTCTCCCCTCTTCTGAAGATGGGAACCCATTAGATATAGTTCATATATATGCTATCATGTGAAACATATTTCCATAATTAGTCATAATTGGGGAAGAAGAAACAAATCAAAAGCAAGAGAAAACTATGAGAATGAACAAGCTGCTTCCATCTGTATTCAGAGTCCATAGTTCTTTCTCTGGATATGGATGACATTTTCCTTGACGAGTCCTGATTCCTTATCTGGAATTACCGAAGGACCCAGTCATTCCTAGTTGATCCCCATACAATGTGGCTGATCGTGTGTGCAATGTTTGCCTAGCTCTGCTCATTTCACTTTGCCTCATTTCATACAAGTCTTTCCAGGTTTTTCTAAAATCTGCCTGTTCCTCATTTCTTGCTGCAAAATAAGATTTCATTACATTCATGTGCCACAGCTTGTTCAACCATCCCCCAATTGATGGACATCCCTTCAATTTCCATTATTTAACCACCACAAAAGGGCTGCTATCAATATCTTTACCCATGTAGGTCCTTTTCTATTTTTTTTTATCATCCCTTTGGATCATAGAATTGTTCTAGTAATTGTATTGCTAGATCAAAGAGTATGCACAGTTTGGCAGCCCTTTGGGCATAGTTCCAAATAGCTCTCCAGATTTGTTGGTTCAGTACAGGACCACCAACAATGCGTTAGTATCCCAATTATCCACATTCTCCCCAAAATTTATCATTTTCTTTTTTTTTTTTTGCAATATTCACCAATCTGATAGATGTGATATGGTACCATAGAGTTGTTTTAATTTTTAGTTCTTTAGCCAAAAGTGATTTAGAGCACTTCTTCATAAAACTATAGATCACTCTGATTCTTAATCAGAAAACTTCCTGTTCATCTCCTTTAACCATTTATCATTTGGGGAATGACTTGTATGCTTATAAATTGTCTCTGATAAAGACTGCATTCCTCAAATGTATAGAGAAGAGAATTCAATTTATAAGAATAAGAGGAGTCTTGGGGTTTATCAAATACTAGATTACTTTGGTCATTTACTACTATGTCTAATGTGCCACATCTATTCCACTGATCCATCATTCTATTTCTTAGCCAGTACCAGGTAGTTTTGATGATTACTACTTTATCATATAGTTTAAGATCTAATATTACCAAGTCACCTTCCTTTCTATTTTTTTCATTAATTCCCTTGATATTCTTGACTTTTTGTTCTTCCAGATAAATTTTATTATTTTTTTCTGCCTCTATCAGATAATTTGTGATCACATGATTGTTATGGTACTGAAAAAGTCAATCAGTTTAGACAGCATAGTTTTTTTTAAATAATATTGGCTGTCTCCCCATGAATAATTGATGTCTTTTCAATTGTTTAGATTTAATTTTGTGTGCAAAGTGTATTGTAATTATGTTCTTATAGTTCCTGAGTTTGTATTAGCAAATGTCTACCATGTACATTATATTGTTTACAGTTATTTTAAATAAAATTTCTCTTTCTATTACTTGATGCTAGGCTTGGAGGTCATCTAAAGGAATTCTGATGATTTATTTAGTTTTATCTCATATCCTACTATTTTGCTAAAATTGTTGATTATTTCAAGTAATTTTTAAAATTTGATGCTCTAGGATCCTCTCTGTGTAATATTGTATAATATTCAAATGGCAATGATTTTATTTCCTCATTGCTTACTCCAATTCTTTTGATTTCTTTGACTCCTCTTATTGCTTTTGCAAAATTTCCTAATACTCTATTGAATAATAGTGATGACAATGGGCAATCTTCACCCCTGCTCTTATAGGGAAGGATTCTAATTTTTCCCTTTTGCAGATCGTGCTTGCTCATAGTTTGAGGTAGATACTGCTTATCATTTTAAGGAATGTTCCCATTATTCCTAGGCAGGCTCTCTAGTGTTTTTAACAGAAATGGATGCTATATTTTCCCAAAAGTTTTTCTGCATCTTTTGAAAAAATCATATGATTTCTGTAGTTTTTTTATTTTTTAATTGATGTGGCCTATTATGTTGGTAGTTCCCCTACTAAGGAAGCAACTCTGCATTTCTGATATAAATTCAACCTGATCATACTATATAAACCTTGGGATATATTTTTATAATTGCTTTGCTAGTATTTTGTCCAAAATTTTTGTATCAACATTCACTAGAAAAATTGGTCTACTATTCTCTTTCTCTATCTTAGCTCTTCTTGATTTAGGCATCAGTGCAATATTTTTGTCTTAGAAGAAGTTTGTTAGGACTCTTTCTTTGCCTATTTTCCCAAATAGTTTAGGTAGTAATGGAATGAATTATTCTTTAAACATTTGGTAGAATTCACTTGGGAACCCATCTGGCCCTGGCAAGCTTTTCCCAAGGAGTTCATTAATGGCTTGTTCAATTTCTTTTTTCTAAGTGGGGCTATTTAGACTTTCTATTTCCTGTTCTGTTAATCTGGGTAATTCATATTATCATAAATATTAATCATTTTGCTCAAATGTATTGCCATAATTTGGCAAAATATTTCCTAATTATTGCTTTAATTTCTTCTTTATGGGTGATAATTTTACCCTTTTCATTTTTGATACTGAATATTTGGTTTTCTACTTTCTTTTTTCTAGTCAATTAACCAATGACTTATTGTTTCTTTTTTCTCATAAAACGAGCTTCTAGTTTTATTATCTGAATTAAAAAAAACTTTTAATCCTATTAATCTTAACTTTGAGTTTCAGAATTTCCTACAACTTAAGACTACTCTTGAGATACCACTACACACCTCTCCAACTGGCTAAGATGACAGGAACAGATAATGATGAATTTTGTAGGGGTTGTGGGAAAACTGGGACACAAAAACATGGTTGGTGGAATTGTAAATGGATCCAGCCATTCTGGAAAGCAATTTGGAGCTCTGCCCACAGATTTATCAAACTGCACATTACCTTTGATCCAGCAGTGTTTCTAGTGGGCTTGTATCCCAAAGAGATCTAAAAGAGGGAAAGGAACCCACTTGTGCAAAACTGTTTGTGGCAGCCCTTTTTGTAGTGGCAAGAAACTGGAAAGTGAGTGGATTCCCATCAGTTGGAGAATGGCTAAATAAATCATGGTATATGAATGTTATGGAATATTATTGTTCTATAATAAATTATCAGGAGGTTGATTTTAGAGAGGCCTGGAGAGATTTACATGAACTGATGCAACATGAAATGAGGAGGACCAGAAGATCATTGTACACAGCAATATCTATATTATATGGCAATTAATTCTGATGAATGTGACTCTTTCTAGCAATGAGATTACTGATGCCAGTTCCAATGATCTTGTGACAAAGAGAGCCATCTAGGGGCAGCTAGGTGGCGCAGTGGATAGAGCACCAGCCCTGAAGTCAGGGGGACCTGAGTTCAAATCTAGTCTCAGACACTTAACATTCCCTAGCTGTGTGACCTTGGGCAAGTCACTTAACCTCAATTGCCTCCGCCAAAAAAAAGAGAGCCATCTACCCAAGAGAGAAGACTGTGGGAACTGAATGTGTTTCACCACATAAAATTCTCACTCTTTTTGATGTGGTTCACTTGCATTTTGTTTCTTACTCATTTTCTTTCTTTTTTGATCTGATTTTTCTTGTGCAAAAAGAGCATTGTATAAATATGTTTATACATATTGGATTTAACATATATTTTAACACATATAACATATATTAGATTGCTTGCCATCTAAGGGAGAGGTTGGGGGGAAGTAGGGGAAAATCTGAAACACAAGGCTATACAAGAGTCCATGTTGAAAAATTATCTGTGTGTATATTTTGAAAATGAAAACTTTTATTTTCACTCTTTCTATTGGTTTGCTTGCATTTTGTTTTCCTTCTCAGGTTTTTTTTTTCTTGTAGATCCAGTTTTCTTGTATAGCAAGATAACTGTATAAATATGTATACATATATTCTATTTTTCATGTATTTTAACATAATTAACAGGTTTTAGACTATCTGCGATCTAGAGGAGGGGTTGGGGGGAAAGAGGGAAAAATTTGTAATGGAAGGCTTTGCAAGGGTCAGTGTTGAAAAATTACCCACACTTATGTATTTTTTTTAATTATTATTTTGCTTTTTGCTGAGGCAATTGAGGTTAAGTGACTTGCCTAGGGTCACACAGCTAGGGAATGTTAAATGTCTGAGGCCAGATTTGAACTCAGGTCCTCCTGACTTCAGGCCTGGTGCTCTATCCACTGAACTACCTAGCTGTCCCCATGCTTATGTTTTGCAAATAAAAAGCTTTAATAAAACAAACAACAAACAAACAAACAAAAAAGAAAATGAAAAGCTTTAATAATTAAAAAAAAAAGAATTGAAGAGTTTCAGGATTTTTCCATTTGGTGCCTAATTGAGGATTTCTAATTTATTATTTTTCAAGTCTTTTAGATACATGCCCAATTTATTGATTTACTCTTTTTCCATTTTGTTGATATAAGAAGCTATAGAAATGAAATTTCCTCTAAATACTACTTTGGCCAAATCCCATCAATTTTGGTGTTGTCTCATTGTTGTCATTCCCTTTCATGAAACTATTGCTTGTTTCTTTGATTTTTTTTTTTGATCCACTTAATCTTTAGGATTAGATTATATAGTTTCCAATTAATTTTTAATCTATCTATGATTTTTCTTGCACAGCAAGATAAGTGTGGGAATATGTATACATATATTTGACTTGTCAAGTATTTTAATATAATTAACATGTAGTGGACTTCCTGCCATCTAGGGGAAGGGAGGAGACTAGGGGGGGGGGGAATTTGTAAAGGAAAGCTTTGGAAGAATCAATGTTGAAGAACTACCCATACATATGTTATGCAAATAAAAAGCTTAAAATTTTTTTTAATCTATCTTTCCACTGCCCTTTGTGGAATGTAATTTTTATTGCATTATGATCCAAAAAATACATTTCATCTTTCTGCCTTTTTACATTGGATTTTGAGGGTTTTATGCCCTATTTTATAGTCTATTTTTGTGTAGGTACTTTGTGAGGCTGAGAAAAAGTATATTCCTTTCAGTTCCAATTCAGTTTTCTCCAAAGGTCTGTCATATCTAACGTATCTCATATTCTATTTACCTTATACCCACCTTTCTATTTATAGTCTTTCTGACTATAATATTAGTGATAATTTTTTTAAGAATTACTGTTGCTTTTAAGAGCTCCCCTTGTGTGAGCCCTTTGATCTCAGAGGCCAGATGAATGAGCCAGAGGACCTTATAGAGTATGAAAAGAGCTCCACTTGATTATGCTGCACAGCCTTGTTGCTATACAGTTTTGCAGGTGTGATCAGTGAGTGAACAGTAGGCAATCCCCAATCACCATTCAGAGAAGCAGTTCGTGGGCATTGCATATGCATGGTATCTGCCAATGGGAGGAGAGCCGACCCAGCCACGTCAGCAACCCACTCACAGGCAAGAGGCCCTGTCAAGGCATCTCTGCTCACCAGCAATTAGCTGTGACCCTCAGGCTCAACCCATTCCCATGCCATGCACCAGTGCTCCTTGCTCAACAAGAGTGTTTCTGCAACGTGGCAGAAAACCTATTGTGCACCACAGGTCGAGGTGGTCTCTGTACTCCCTCTCAGCAGGGTCCCATGCCCTAGCAATTCCCCCTTTTTATATTTTTTAGATAAAATGTACTTTCTTGAGCTGCAACCTCTGAAAAGATGGTGGAGAAAGATCAATAAAAGCATCCTAATATTACAGGGTAATAACAAAGCAATAGCAACATCACAACACACAGGGCAATCCATGATTCTAATTTAACCACCATGAAAAGGTATTGTCAAACCAATGTTTGATTTTTTTTTTCAATTTTATCTGGATTCAAATGTTCATGAGAAGCTTTCTCTCTGTCAGATGCTCGTTTATATAAACTTTCTATGGCATCTTCAATTGTGTTATTGAGAAATAAAGCATTCGAATGCCTCTTGATACTGTCCCAATCATAATCTTGTCCTGTATGATTATACAGCAAAAGGGGTTGCATAAACCTTTGTATATCTGTAATCACATTGTAATTGAGCCTTGAGTTTCAATAAGTACTTCTGCTCCTGTTTCCAATGATGCTTCTCTTAAATCACTTATCATCTGATACAATTGTCCATCTATCGTAGCTTGTTGGGCAAAACCTGCTGAGACCCTCCTGGCTAGCTCCTCTCTAGATCTAGCTTGGACTGTACTGTTTGGTACATTAGATATGGACATGGCAAGAGAGACTGAGGAAGCGATAAGTGAAACCAACAGTGATACCTAATATGACACAGCGGATACATCTTTCTTTTCTAATGGGACTAAGGTCTGTTTCTTTCTTTTCTATTATGGTATTGAACATAGGATCAGTCGGTATGATACCATTTCTCATTTTTGACAGGAAGCATTGATACATGAGTAATCACAAATACAGTCTGATTTCCAATTTCAGTGTCCAAGCAATCTCTAACAGAACAATTCCAACAAGTAACATTGTCAAAATCTAATGTTTCTTTGGCAACAATTACAGTCTCCCCACATGAGCGTGTATTTCCCTCCCAGACAAGCTTTAGCATAGAACTGGTATCCAGTTCTTGTGCCATTTGGCCAAGAACCAGGGCCCAAGATGGTTTCCCATGTGCCAAACTGCCGACCCAATTCTTGAGTGACAAGAATGTGTCCCATGGAGGCTTGTGCTTTATAAGGGGCCAACATGATGATCCCTTTTATAGACACACTGCTGCAACCCTCCCGCGTGTACGAGGGTGTTGCTATGACAGGGCATCCCCTGTGTGCCCAGCACGTGTGTCCTATGATACCCCATTCCCATGAGCCAGTCCTAGGCCCTGGTGGGTCCAGGGCCCACCTTTTGGCCTCTGTGGCCAATCCTGATTGTATGTAACACAAACCCATATATATAAAACATTTTGTTAGTGGTCTTGGGGGCACGTCTTCTCCTTCTTTTGAATGGTTACCTCTTCTTCCTTCTTTTCTTCTTCTGCTTTATGGACAACTCTGAGATATCTGGTGGGAATCCACTGCTGAAGATTTTGTCCTGTGGAGATACAAACATATCCTGGCCCCCACATTAGAACCCCAGAGGGTCCCTCCCATCCTTAAGGACCCTTTTTTATTACCATGGTCTCATTCTTAGGGTGCCTTCTTAATGAAGATGAGGTGTTGTCTTTTAGTGATTCTCTTCCTATGTTCACCAAAGAGTATTTCATAACTAGACTTAAATCATTTGAATCAATTGTTTTGCAATTATTTGTATACTGCTTTATCTATATCTTTCTGAGTAACCCTACTTCCTTCTCCCTCTTTTTGTTTTTTCATGAAAGCTTACAGAGGAGTTCCATGGGCTGTTTTTTTCCTAATTCTGTCCTATACTAATTGATATAAAGTGGCTGTCTTTTTTTTGGTCAGGGACCATTGCTCCATCCATACCAGTGTGTTGGTAGTCCAAGTCATTTTTGGAGCGGTGGAAGCCACAGCATCAATGACCCTTCCTAAAATTCTGTGGTGATTTTCATTCCTAATTAGTGTAAAATATCTCTACCCCATAAGTTAATATGTAAGCCATCTATTATTAAAGGAAAAATAGTTTGTCTTTCTGTCTTTTTGCCAATTCTCCGTTTCAGCGAACATCTCCTTACTGCCTGCTTCTCCTGGCACTAAATTGCTAAAATTATAAGTTCATGTTGGCTCCTAGAATAACCCGAGCGGCAGTCAACCAAGTTTGTTTTTAAAAAATTCTGTCATCCAGATTTCACTCTTAGGCTTTACCTTAGGAGAACCTTTGAAAGGCTGTAGGTCTGAATAGACACAGGAGTAAGGCGGTGGTAGAGGAGGAAGAGGCCATTCATTATCATCCTCCTCCTCAGGCTCAGGAGAGGGACATCTATTGCTAAGAGACATGCCTATCTGTGCTCCAACTGTAAATTTCCTGACCTCCTTTTCTGGTTCTGATTTCAGACTTTGTTTAAAATGGCTTTTTTGTATTTCTCCTGGGCATTGCTTATCGTAAGCAGTGAGCTGTTCACTGAAAACAATCCATCTCTCACAATTATAGCAGCCTTCCTCAGGTAGCCATGGAGAAACTTTGTAAGCAGTGTCCAGCCATTCCCTAATGTCTCCTGATTGGACTGTGCACCCCTGCTCTTTGATCCTTTTATATACAGTCCTGACATATGCTTCCCTGTCTGAAGGGAGGAGGGTGCCTACTTTCTGCCCCATTAGGTTACTTAACCGCTATCCACCACACTCTGCCTGGTCCAGAAACAACACAGTTCAGCAGGCTCTCCCTCTGGAGTCCTCTTAGAGGTTGGCTTGACAACATAGCAGTGCTTGACCACAAAGTGGTCACTCTGGCACTGTTCCAGGGCCCTGTCCCTGTTCCTCAGGTGCCAGTTGTTGCTGCCATCTTTTAAGAACTCAGCTTGTGTGAGCCCTTTGATCTCAGAGGCGAGATGAATGAGGCAGGGGAACTCATAGAGTATGGAAAGAACTCCAGTTTATTATGCTGCACAGCCTTGTTGATATACAGTTTTGCAAGTGTGATCAGCACGTGAACAGTAGGCAATACCCAATCACTATTCAGAGAAGCAGCTTTGCCTATGCATGGTATCTGCCAATGGCAGGAGAGCTGACTCAGCCACATCAGCAACCAGCTCACAGGCAAGAGGCCCTGTCAAGGCATCCCTGCTCACCAGCAACTAGCTTCAGGCTCAACCCATTCCCATGCCATGCACCAGTGCTCCTTGTTCAACAAGGGCATTTCTGCAACATGGCAGAAAGCTTATTGTGCACCACAGGTCACTATACTCCCTCTCAGCAGGGTCCCATGCCCTAGCAAATTAC
>JAJPUD010012851.1:34583-47300 GCA_023553655.1 Myrmecobius fasciatus
TCCTCCCTTCCTTCCTTCCTTCCTTCCTTCCTTCCTTCCTTCCTTCCTTCCTTCCTTCCTTCCTTCCTTCCTTCCTTCCTTCCTTCCTTCCTCCTTCCAACAAGGGGAAATCTTGCTGGTTTCCTGGATAAACTGCCCCCAGCAGGAGGTAGCCCTGGTAGCCATTATCCAAAGGCCCTTTTTGGGGTATCTTTGAACTCACAGCAGGGAATAGCCTTGGTGTTTTCATGGATGCACAGTTTCTCAGGGGTTTGTTGAGTTTGGTGTGTTGCCCCCAGCAAGGCATAGTCCTGGTAGCCATTGTCCTCAGGCCCCTTTTAGTTGGTTTCTTCATCCTCACAGCAAGGGGTTGCCTTGCTTGCAATTTTCCAAGGCTCTTATTATTTGACACCTTGCACACAACAGGAGGTGGCTTTGCTGGTTTCTTGGCTGGGAAGTTTCCCAGGGGTCCCTTGGGTTTGGTGTGTTGACCTCAGCAGGGTGTTATCCCCCTTATTTGATGGCTTCCTCACAGCAGGAGGTTTCCTTACTCGCATTTTTCTGAGGACCCTTATTATTTGTTATCTTGCTCAGTACGGGGGTCACCTGGCTGGTTTCCTTGATTGTGTTGCCTACAGTAGGGATAGCCCTGGTTGCTTCTTTCCAAAGGTCTCTTTTATTTAATGTCTTTCTTACAGTTTTGACTAAGTTAACAAAGTAATAAACTCTATTTAAAATAATAAGATTAATAGAAAAGTGATAGAATTAATTTATAAATTAATAGAATCAATGAGGATTTTATAAAGTTAATGATGATTTGATATAATTAACAATTAATTACATTCTGAAAGAAAAATTAATAAAAACAAATCCTCATACAATGTGACTTCCATTCCATTGGGCCCTGGCTGAGACATGAGAACACATGAATATGAATGTTCCTGGTTCTGGGGTTAACTGCCAGTTAAATTAATTAATAAAAGTAGTCAATTGATGATAAAATTAATAATTAATCAATGTAATGAATTATTAATGAATAAAATTAATTGACTGATTAGTAAAACTTAATGAATTATTTTATTATTTTTTACATTAGTGAAGAATTTAAATGATAAATTGATGAATAAATTAAATTAATAAGAACAAAAACAAATTCAATAATTAAGTTTCTTATTAAATTGATCGATTAAAGATTAATGAAATAAATTGATTGGAAATAATAAGAAATTGATAGCAAATGCAAATCTCTTTGTCTCTCTTTGACTCTGTCTCTCTTTCTTATATCCTTCCTAACTCTTCCTATCTCTCTCTTTTCTGTTTCTCTATCTGATTCTTCCTCACTTTTTCCTCTCTTTAACTCTGGCTCTCTATTTTTCTGCCCCTCTTTCTGTCTCCATCTATTATGTCTGTTTCTCACTCTTTCTAAATTTCTTTGTGATTCTCTGACTTTTCTTTCATATTCTTTTTTTTCCCCCACACACACTCTTTTGCTCTCTGGCTCTCTTTCGCTTGCACTCTCTTGGGCTTTCAATCTCTCCCTTTCCCCCACCCCTCTCTTTCATATATTTTCTTTTTCTATCTCTTTTTATCTATCTCTCTGGCTATCTCTGCGTCTTTTTGAACAGTGAGGGTCACACACACACACACACACACACACAGAGAGAGAGAGAGAGAGAGAGAAGGAAACATTGAGTGTGAGTGAGAAAAAGAATGAGAAACAGAGAGCCAGAGAGATAGTGAGAGTGACCGACAGTCAGAGAGAGAAATATAAAGAAAGAGACAGAGAGGGAGAGAGAGAGAGAGAAGTAGGTAGAGCCAGAGAGAGAGAGTGAAAAATACAAGAAGAAAAACTCACGGAAATACACAGAAACAGAGAAGAGAAAGAAAGAGAGGAATACAGTCAGTAAATAAATAACAGAGGCAGATAAAGGCAGTGTCAGAGAGCCACAGAGAAAGAAAAAGGGAGTGAGAGAAATATATAAAAAGAGAAAGAAAAAGACAGATAGATAGAGGGACAGATGGAGAGGGAGACAAAGGAAAAGACAGAGGTGGACACATAGACCTAAAGAAAGTCAGAGATAGCAAGCTAGAGCGAGCCAGAGAGAGAGAATCCGAGAGTGTCAAAGATAGAGAATGAGAGAGCCAGAAAGTGAAAAAGGGTAAGAGAAAGATACAGAGATAGAGGAACAGAAAGAAAGAGAAGGAGTGAGAGAGTAGGAGGGGGGGAGGCTGGTGATGGAGGAAAGCATGAATGTGAGAAAGAAGAGCAACAGGAAGAGCCAGAGAGATAAAGTGATAGAGACTGACACACAGAGAGAAACAGAAAGAAACGGAAAGAGGGAGAGATAGAGGGTAGAGAAGGAGAGACAGACAGAGACAGAGAGACAGAGAGAAAAATTCTAATTCATTTTTGCGTGTGTGAATTAATTAAATGTCCTATTTTCCCAATTTAATTTAGTTATTCCATATTATGGACAGTGGAGGGAGACACTCAAATTTTGATATTTAGTCCAATTCACTGACAAGGATATTAAACCAAATCAGAGAGAAATCTTTTATTTTTTTTCTCTTTCTTTTAAATTTGAGATTTGGCAGAAGAGATTATTTGAGATACAGATCTTTGTTATAGTGAGGGCCTCTCTGAGAGAGAGGAAGAAAAACAAAAAGACACAGAGACCCCCACAGTGACAGATAAAAATGTAGAGAACGAGAAAAAAGAAACATATAAGAGAGACAGAGACAGAGACACAGAGGGACAAAGAGACAGGGACACAGAGACACAGATAGGAGGAAAGTTTTAGTGTGAGATAAAGAACAAGAAACAGAGAGCTAGAGAGTTAGCATGATAGTGACAGACAGAGAGTGAGAGAAAAGAAAAGATATTGTTTGGGAAAACAGGGAGAGAGAGAGAGAGAGACAGAGACACAGAGAGAGAGAGAGACAGAGAGACAGAGAGAGAGAGGAAGAATCAGAGATAATGAAACAGAGAAAAGAGAGAGAAAGAGATAGGAAAAGTCAGGAAAGAAATAAGAAAGAGATAGTAAGAGAGAGCCAAAGAGAGTCACATTGTTTGTGGATTTATTTTTCTATTATCTTTCTATTAATTTATTTCATTAATTTTAATTAAGAAAATTTCATCAATTATTAATTTTGTTGGGGTTCTTATTAATTAAATTTATTTATTTATCAGTTAAGTTCTCCATTAATCTGAAATACATCACATTCATTTATTGAGCCATTAAATTTTACTGATTAATCAGTTAATTAATTTTACTAATAATCAAATGCATATCAATTTATTAACTGTCAAATTTGTCCATAATTGATTAAGTTTATTAATTAATTTATTTAGTAAATGGTAGATCCATGAGGATTCAGACGCATGTGGTCTGATACCTCATCCAGGGCCCATGGAAGTCACATTGTTTGAGGATTTGTTTTTTAATGGATTTATTTTTAATAATTTTAATTATTAACTTCATTGACATCTCCATTAGTTCTACCAATTTATTGATTCTGTCAAATTTCTGTTAAATAACATTAATACCTACATAGAGTTTATTAGTCTACTGATTCATTCACTTTTGTGGTCAATTTAATTACCTAATAATCTATTTATAGATTTACTGATTACTAGTTTTTAATTAATCAATCTTGTGATTGTTTTTATTGATTAATTTTACTAATTTATTTTTAATTTTTTGTTTATTTTAGCAAGCACTGCTTTATGAATCATGTTAGGAGAGAAAAATCAGAGAAAAAGGGAATAACTATGGAAGAGATTAAAAACAAACAAACAGAAAAAAGACGTGAACATGGCATTTCCAGTCAGTCTCCTTAGTTCTTTTTCTGTATGCAGATGGCATTTTCTGTCCAAAATCTTTTGGGATTATTCTGAGTCACTGAACCCCTGAGAAGAACTGAGTCTACCACACTTTTGAGTTTAATGTTATCAAAGTTGTCCATTTTAGCTTTCATAATGGTCTCTAGTTCTTCTTTGGCCATCAATTTCTTCCTTCCCTATAGATCTGAGGGGTAGATTGTCCTCCCCCCACCCCCTTTTTTATTTTTTGCTGACTGTCCCTTTATGTCTAAATCATGAATCCATTTTGACCATATCTTGATATAGGGTGTTAGGTGTTTTTCACTGGCGACTGTCTGCCATACTGTTTTCCAATTTTCCCAGCAATTTTTGTGAAAAGGTGAGTTCTTATTCCAGCAGCTGGGGTCTTTGGGTTGGCCAAACATCAGATTACTATAGCCATAGAATGTTGTGTTGTCTGAATCTCACCTATTCCCCTGAACAACCTCTCTATTTCTGACCAGTACCCAGTGGTTTTGATGGCTGCTGCTTCATAATATGGTTTTGGGTCTGGTACAGCCGGGCTGCCTTCCTTTGCATTTTTTCCACCAATTCCCTTAAAATTTGTCTTCTTCCAGATGAACTTTATTATTTTTTCCTAGCTCTGTCAAGTCATTTGTTAGTAGTTTGACGGGTATGGCACTGAATAAGTAGATTAATTTTGGGAGAATTGTATTTTTTTATATTTGCCTATCCATGAGCACTTGATATTCTTCCCATTGTTTACATAGAACTTTATTGTGTGGGAAGCGTTTTATCATCCGGTTCCTATACTTCCTGACTTGGTCTTGGCAGGCAAACTCCCAAATATTTGATATTATATACAGTTATTTTAAATGAGATTTCTGTTTGTATCTCTTGCTGTTGGGCTTTGTTGGTAACATATAGAAATGCTGATGATTTATGTGGATTTATTTTGTATCCCGAAACTTTGTTCCAGTTACCAATAGTTTCTAATGGTTTTTTATTTGATTCTCTAGGATTCTCTAAGTATACCTTCATGTCACCTGCAAAGAGTGATCATTTGGTCTCCCCATTACCCCCTCTATTTCCTTTCATTTCTTTTCCTTCTCTCATTGCTAAAGCTAACGTTTGTAATACAACATTGAATAGTCATGGTAACAGTGGGCAACCCAGAGGCTTGATTTCATGTGGTTTTCAAGGGAAACTGGGCAAGCTGAAGTGGGTTCCAGGCTTCATTCTGCCATGCTGCAATTCTGTAGATGACTCAGAGCTGTTTGGCTCATGTCTGTTTTTCCTCGCTTCTAAGGAAAACAGGAGCAAAGGAGGGGATTGAATGCCTTTTCTGTGCCCATTGCCTTTCCATTCATGGTCCTGCCTGTGATGCCTTGGAGATGGGGAACAGCTTTACTTAGGTCTAGTGTGTCTCTTCTTCCTTTTTTGCTGCCTCAGTTCCATTGGTGGGGAAAGAATGATGTTTGGGAGGTGATCCTCTTCCCTTGTTTTTCTCCATTGCAGTCAGTCTCCATGGAACCCAATTTATCCCACCTTAGCTCCCCTTACCTCTTTTCCCATTGCAATCCTTTTCCAACCTATTAGTGTTTTTTTTTCTTTAATGTCATCACATCAGAGCCAATTTCTACTGCCCCCTCTGTGTCTCTGACCTCAAAAAAAGGAGTTCTCAAGAGCTACAAGTATCATTTTCTCATGTGTGGATGGAAAAGGTTTCACCTGTCTTTTAATTTTGTTTCCTGTTTATGTTCCATGTTTGTTTGAAGATGAGTTGTTCTGTTTAAGTTCTGGTCTTTTCAGGAGGAATGAATCACAGTCCCTTTGTCCACTGAAGCTCTCTCTCCAGCCCTGAAGAATGATGGGTCCCTGGGCAGTGGATTCTTGCTTGTAAACCCAAGTCTTTGCCTTGGGGAATATGGTATTCCAGGGCCTCCCACCCTTTACTGTAGATGCTGCCATATCCTGGGTGACCCTGACTGGGGCTCCTCGACACTTGAGTTGATGATTTCCTTTCTGGCAGCCTGCAGTACATTTTCCTGGAGATTATTCTGGAGTTTTGTGACCATGTCTCTTGGGTTCTTCTTTAAGGGATATCTTTCTGGATGGGATAGACAGAGATTTTTTATTGAAGGGTCTTTACTTTGAATGGATTTTTCCTATTAGCAAGTTTTTAGTTTCTCTAAAATATATTTATTCCATCTCAGGAAATAGTTCTCAATCTCAAGAATACCCAAACACTCCAGAGACTCTAAAATATACCATATTACACATTAATTATACTGGTATGTCAAAGGAAATAAAAGAAAAAAAAATCAATATAGGTTTCTGCAAGTGAAGAACAAAAATTGAGTTAAAATATGAGAAAAGTCCCATTGAGTAACAGAGAGACATTTTCAGAATTATAGAACAACCACCCAAAGATGGCGTTAGAAATATTTGAAATCTATATTATGGCTAGGATGTCATTTGACAGAAAGCTAAGGAAAAGCTTAAATATGTGTCACTTTACCTTTGTAAGCTGGAGAACAAGAGTCATGACGCGTAATTTTAATTTTTAAACAGAAATAATCTCTTTTTCTGTACATTGAGGATTGCTGATTTCATTAATGCTAGAACATCCTTTACTATCTGTCTTTTAATCTCCAGGCTGCCTTTTCATGTTGTATGTTTCCAAAAAGAGCAGAGCTTCTTTGTCCTCGCACCTGACACAATAGTACCAGGTATATTGTTGAGTTGTATTATAATCTCATCCCATCAGAGACTTTAAAAGAGAGCCAGCACTCTGAATGTCATGTACATCATCAGCTTCATTTTAGAGATATGGAAACTGAGGCCTCTTTAGTTGTAGTGAATTAAGATGTAGAATGGGAAGAAATCCTGGGATCACTGTTTAGAGCTGGAAGTGACTCTAAAGGTCCACCTAGGACACGTTTCCTGACTATTTTGCTCTCTGCTGCTACTTTATCTGGCCACTTTCACTGAGAATCTCTTGGCTCTAAGTTTGAGCTCTACCCAGGCTCTTTGTTTGTTTGTTTGTTTTGTGTCTGGCTCTTGGGTAGACCAATAATTTTAAAATTCTCTCCTGGATGGTGTTCCAGGTCAGCTGCTTTTCTTATGAGATTATTTTATATTTTCTTTCATTTTCCCTTCTTTTTAGTTTATTTGACTGATTCTTGACTTCACATAGACTCATTAGCTTCCATTTTTCTTGTTCTAATTTTTAATGTATGATTTTCTTAAATTATTTTTTGTATCTTTTTTTCCATTTCATTAATTGTACTTTGCAAAGGTTTATTTTCCTCAGTGACCTTTTTCTTTGCATTTAGCAAATTGCATGTTTTTTTAAACAAATAAATTAAAGAACGATTTTCTTCAATCAATTTTTGTCCTTTCCCCAACCTGTTGGCTCCCTGTTGAACAGCTCTGGGCTCTTTTCCCAATATTTCTTCTGCATCTTTTATTTTCCTTTTCAAATGCTGTATGAGTGCTTCCAAGAATTCTCTTTGGGCTGCAGTCCAATTCATTTCAGCCTTTGAGATTGCTCATGTGGGTATTCTTGGTGGCCATAGTAGTTTTCTACAATTAAGATTCTTTTGTATTTCTTGCTATTTTTCCACCCTGCTGAAACTGCCTAACCAGACTAACCCAATGTAAGGGGCCCCATACTCTGAACTACTGGGAGCAAATGGTTCTTGGGAAAATTAGGGTACTATTCATCATTAGTAACTGTAAATCCAGACTGCAATTATTGGATTCTCCCTTTGTAATTCTGATCTTTGATCCTTTACAAGCAAACCAGACATTAAGACAAAATTCCCTTAAAATTCAACATTAAAGCAATATGATGAGAAATAAGGACAAGGAAGAATAATTATCTTGGATCACCTAATCCCTTGTGGCACTTTCAGGAGAAATTCATGCCCCAAATCCCAAACAGTGACATCTTACAGGAGCATAGATGATCAGTAACTTACATTAGATCAACAAAAGCACTTAATATTTTCATGCTTAATTTTCTGTCCTCTATGTTACTCTGATCAAATGCTTAAACATAATAGGTGAACTTGGTATGCATAGATACATGTGTATATATATATATGTATATACATATATACATATATATGTGTGTGTGTGTGTGTGCATATGTATATACACATACACACAGACACATATATAGCTACCCTGTCATGAATATGCTTGTGCAGTTTTGGTTACTTCTAATAAAATACTAAAAATCACAGAATCAGAGAATTAGAAGGAATTTCAAAGGAGATCCACTCCAAGCAACTATGAACCAGGTATCACACAAATGATACTCCAGAGAAGTAGACAGTTGGTCTCTGATTGAAGACCTACTTCACATAATGGGAGTCCCTTAAGCCAAATTAGAATTTAGCTAATTTTTCACATTTTCAGTCTTCCAAATATTTCCACTTAATTTCCCAGTTCCTATTTATATATAGAAACATCTACTTGGTGTAGTGCTGGAACTCACATCAAGAAGACCTGGGGTCAAGTGTCCCTGAGAAATTTACTTCACACTGTTTACATCAGTTTTCTCATTTGTAAAATAAGATGGACAAGGAAATGGCAAATGACCATTTTCTTTTCCAAGAAAACTCAAAAGGAATCATGAAGAGTTGTACACGAGTTGAAAATAACCAAAATTAATCTCCACATACACGCATACATACATATATATATACATATATATTCATACATACATATATCCACCTACATGCATATATATATACATACATATATATATATATGTATATATATATATATATATATATACACAGGTACACACACATACAAGTACTTTTAGGGGAAAACTGTTCTAACTTAATGGTGAAAGATTCAAATACTGAGTCTCAGGTTACAATCTCATTTCTAACTGGGGAAGATAGTGCTTATACAACTAAACAGTTGTTGAGAACATTGTAAACTTTAAAATTCTATACAAATATATTATTAATATAATACGGAAGAATGAAATTTTCATTTACATTTAGGTAGACATATGTAAGCATAAATATATCCCTTTCTATATTGCTCCATTGTGGACTAGAGTAAGTGGTGCTATAGTTGGCCTAGTGTAAATTGACTTAGAGATCATTGTCATATCTTTCAGGAAACAGCCTTATTCCTGGGGAAGCAAGAGGCTGCCTTGTGATAGGTGAAAGGGGAGACCCAATTGTGTTTGAAATGCAGAATATGAATATGATCAGGAATTACAGAACTCCATAGCGCTAACTTAAAAATTACTTGAAATAATTAACAACTTTAGCAAATTTGCAGGATAAAGGATAAACTCGTATATATCATCAGTATTTCTTTATATGACCAACAAAATCCACCAGCAAGAGATAAAAAGGCATGGTGCTAAATGCTTTCCATATTGATTTTCACAACAACCCTAGGAGAGAGGTGCTATTATTATAATACCTATTTTAAAGCTGAGGAAACTGAGGGAAAATGAGGTTAAGTGACTTGCTCAGAATCAAACAGTAAGCATCAGAAGCTGCTTTTAAATACAGTTCTTCCTGACTCCTAATAGTCTATCCACTGTGCTCTCTAGTTGCCCTGTGATGAATGATAATCAACTAACTTTTCAAAATAGATGGTTTCTCCATGAAAGAAAAAAATCTGTCTCTGTCTCTCTTTTTTTGTATCTCTCTGTTTCTGTTTCTCTGGCTCTTTGTCTCTTTCTATCTTGGTGTCTGTGTCTGTCTCTTTGTCTGTGTCTCTATCCCTCTGCCTTTCTCTCTATCTCTCTCACTCTGTCTTTTTCTGCCTCTCTGTGTCTCTGCCTCTGTTTCTCTTTGTCTCTGTCTCTCTCCCCCTCTGTCTCTCTCATCTCTGTCTCTCTCATCTCTATCTCTCTCATCTCTGTCTCTATCTCTCTGTTTCTCCGTCTCTTTCCCCCCAACTCTCCCCCATCCCCCATTTTTCCCTCTGTCTTTTTCTGCCTGTCTCGGGTGCTCTCTCCCTTTTGGCACTTTCCTAGTCCCCATCTTTCCCTGTCCCCTTTTTCCCGTCTCCCCCATGCCCCCTCTCTTCTTCTCTATCTCAGTCTCTGTGTCTCTGCCTCTGTGTCTGTGTCTGTCTCTCTCTGCTTCCCCTGAAAAATGACTGAACCCAGGTTGCTTGTGTTCTGTTCCTGTCCATGGTTCTGAACGTTGCTATGCTGCTCTATGATGGTGTGGGAATATTTCCCTGGGTTTGGATTCAGAATCCATTAACAAAGTGTTTGCACCCTGTATGTTTGTGCACTTATCCCTCAAGATGGTTTAGATGGAGAAACAAGTGTGTGTGTGTGTGTTTGTGTGTGTGTGCTGGTGTGTAAGATACACAATTTATATCTGGGCTTATATGGTAATACTCTTTCAGTAGATATGTCTAATTCTCATAAATCAGTCATTTCCATTTTATACTAGATTTACATGATGTTTGCTATTTTGATTTATTTTATTGAGATTGTTTTGTGTCCTAATACATTAAAAGAGAGAAAAGGAAGATCCCTTGCCTGTGTGATCTTTCATCATTGTTCAAATGGAATAGCCTCCCTCCTTTAGAATTTTGGAATGAGGTGCAGCTTAGCGACTGTGGAGACTAAGCTGACTGCTCCAGGACTGAGAAACAATGAATTCTTTATGAAGAAGGGTTGGCTTGGACATGTATTGGCTACAAGGTTTGGGTTCTCAAAAATGGGTTTTGGAAAGTTGCCCTGGACTTGGGACAGGGTTTAGAAGTTCCTTTCTTTGTCTGACGCATACAAGTTGCTCCTGCCTCTCCCTCTCCCTTCTGGGACCTTAATTTTATTTTATTTTTTAATAAAGCTTTTTATTTACAAAACATATGAGTGATTTTTCTACATTGACCTTTGCATAAACTTTTTTTTCCCAAGCTTTTCCCCTATTCCCCCCATCTCCCACCCCTAGATGACAGGTAATCTAATACATGCTAAATAAGATAAATTATATGACAAATACAATACATGTATACATATCTATACAGTTATCTTACTGTATAAGAAACATCAGATCTAGAAAGAGTAGAAGAAAAAACAACCTAAGAAGGAAAACAAACTGCATGGAGATATTCACAGAAAACATTAAAATGCTGTTTTGTGGTCTACACTCAGTTCCCACAGGCCTCTCTCTGGATGTATATGACTATCTTCATCGCTGAACAATAGGAACTGGTTTGAATCACATCATTTTTGAAGAGAACCATGTCCATCAAAATTGATCATCATATAGTCTTGTTGCTGTGTATAATGTTCTCCTGGTTCTGCTGATTTCACTCAGCATCAGTTCATGCAAGTCTCTCCAGGCCTCTCTGAAATCCTCCTGTTGGTCATTTCTTACAGAACAATAATATTCCATAACATTCATATACCATAATTTATTCAGCCATTCTCCAATTGATGGGCATCCTTCCAATTTCCGGTTTCTTGCCACTACAAAAAGGGCTGCCAGAAACATTTTTGCACATGTGGGGCCCTTTCCCTCCTTTAAAATCTCTTTGGGATATAAGCCCAATAGAAACACTGCTGGGTCAAATGGTATGCACAGTTTGATAACTTTTTGAGCGTAGTTCCAAATTGCTCTCCAGAATGGTTGGATCCATTCACAGTTCCACCAACAATGTATCAGTGTCCCAGTTTTCCCACATCCCCTCCAACAGTTATCATTATCATTTCCTGTCATTTTAGCCAATCTGACAGGTGTGTAGTGGTATCTCAGAGTTGTCTTAATTTGCATTTCTCTGATCAATAGTGACTTGGAGCACCTTTTCATGTGACCGGAAATAGTTTCAATTTCTTCCTCTGAAAATTGTCTGCTCATATCTTTTGACCATTTATCCATTGGAGAATGGCTTGAATTCTTATATAATTGAGTCAATTCTCTATATATTTTAGAAATGAGGCCTTTATCAGAACCTTTGGATGTGAAAATATTTTCCCAGTTTACTGCTACCCTTCTAATCTTGTCTGCATTCATTTTGTTTGTACAAAAACTTTTTAACTTGATGTAGTCAAACTTATCTATTTTGTGATTAATGCTGACCTCTAGTTCTTCTTTGGTCACAAATTCCTTCCCCCTCCACAGGTCTGAGAGGTAAACCATCCTACATTGTTCTAATTTGTTTATAATATCATTCTTTATGCCTAGATCATGAATCCATTTTGACCTTATCTTGGTATATGGTGTTAGGTATGGGTCAATGCCTAATTTCTTCCAAACTAGTTACCAATTATCCCAGCAGTTTTTGTCAAATAGTAAGTTTTTATCACCAAAACTGGGGTCTTTGGGTTTATCAAACACTAGATTACTATTGTCATTGAGTATTTTGTCCTGTGAACCTAACCTATTCCACTGATCCACTACGCTATTTCTTATCCAGTACCAAATGGTTTTGGTGACCACTGCTTTATAATATAGTTTTAGATATGGTACAGCAAGTCCACCCTCATTTGCATTTTTTTTTTCATTAATTCCCTTGAAATTCTTGACCTTTTGTTTTTCCAGATGAATTTTGTTGTTATTTTTTCTAGGTCAGTTAAATAATCTCTTGGGAGTTTGATTGGTATAGCACTAAATAGATAGATTAGTTTAGGTAGTATTGCCATCTTTATTATATTCGCTCGACCTATCCAAGAGCACTTGATGTTTTTCCAATTGTTTAGATCTGACTTTATTTGTGTGGAGAGTGTTTTGTAGTTTTGCTCATATAGATCCTGACTTTCCCTTGGCAGATATATTCCCAAATATTTTATACTATCGATAGTTATTTTGAATGGAATTTCTCTTTGTATCTCTTGCTGTTGCATTTTGTTGGTGATGTATAAAAATGCTGATGATTTATGTGGATTTATTTTGTATCCTGCAACTTTG
>JAJPUD010012852.1:0-47294 GCA_023553655.1 Myrmecobius fasciatus
CTAGAGGCAAGAACTATAAAGTACACAATGTATTGGAAAGATCATTTTTTCCTGGAGTCATGAGACCTGGATTTGAATCCTGGTTCTTAACTGTATTAATACAGGAAATCTACTTAGACTTTTTGAGAATCTGTTTTCTGATTTGCAAAGTGGTATGATAATGTGTATTATTAAAAATCCCACTTGACTCTAAAACTGTATGCAACACCAGGTTTATTTGTGACTTATGCAAACATGTTTTATGCCCTTATCCATCACATTCTGTACCAGAAGACCAGGAAGGAACTATAAATCAAGAAGCAAGTCATTTAATTAGGACACAATGGCAAATTAAATAACAAGGAAAAATCAAGTAACAGAATGATTTTCAGCTTTCCCAACCCAATATACAAAAGATTAAGTCTTATAGAGATTCCCACATGGAAAAAGAAGGAAACATTCTCCAGATAGCTAGTTCATAGGTAAGAAAGGTTTCTGGCATGGAAGGAACACCTTTGCAAATTCAGTCCTCCAGTAACTAAATTTCTTTGTTTCTTGCCACCCCTAGCCATGGTCCTGAAATTGCTCTTGCAATTACATTTCAATTCAGATTCCAAAGCTGTCCTTTATGTCTGCCCTTAGAGGTGCTACTCTTTTTATCTGTTTTGCTGCTGATATTATTTGCTACAGGTGTTATTTGCTCTCCTGACTTCTTCCATTTGCAAGGAATGGAGGAGAAGTTATTCTTTTGTCAGAACTTTCTAAGCCAACATGCTTCAGGACTTAGTATTTATCAATCAGTGGGAATTTATAATTTCCTGCTATGTGCCAGACATTGCGCTGGACACACATAGAACTCGGAATGAAACAATCTCTACTAAAAAAAGGACTTAAATGCCATTGGGAAAGCCAAGTGTGTATGTGTGTATGTATATATATTCATTATCAATATAAATGCATATAAATATATACAAAGTAACAAAATACAAGGTAGTTTGGGAGGCAGAACACTAGCAGTTGAAAAAATCTGGAACAACCTCACAACTTAAGGGAAGATAGAGATTACATGAGGAAGAGTAATTGCTCCCCAGGCATGTAATATGGATGGTGCAAAGGCACAATGACAAGAGATAAAGTGCCACTTGTGAAGAATAGAAAGGGACAGAGAATTTTGCTAGATTGCAGTGTTCAGGGAGGATATTAAAGTTCAATGAGGCTGGAAAGGTAGGTTGGTGCCAGTTTTTGAAGACCTTCAAAACTGAAGAGAAAAGGTTAAAATTTTATTATAGAATCAATAAGAAGTCCCACAAGATTGTTGATTAGTGGAATGATATGGTTAGATGTGTGCTGAAGGAAACTGACTATATCGGCATTATGTAGGAGATAACCAAAATAGTGAGAGTTTTGGGAGATGGGAATTAATATGGAATTCGGTGGGTAAAGAAAAGGGACTGTGTGAGAAAAATATTGTAAAGGTAGAAAGAGCAAGATTTGGCAATTGATTGCATATATGAGGTAAGGGAAAATGAGGAGTCCAAAATAATGCTGAAGTTGTGAAATTGAGTTACTAGAAAGATAGTGGTATCTTTGATTGTAAAAGGAAAGCTGGGGAAAGAAAAAAAAAGGTTTTGTAGGGAAAGATAATAAATTCAATTTAGGACATATAAATTGAAGATGTATCTAAAACATGCAGTTTGAATGTTTAATAGGAAATTAGTAATCTAGGGATGAATCTCAGGAACTGAGGCTGGATACATATACCTTGGAGTCTTCTGTATAGTGTTGATTGTTGAACCTGTGGTAAATCAAGTTACCAAAAAAAGAATGTGAAGGGAAAAGATGAAAGAGCCTATGATAGAACCTTTGGGAACGTCCATTTTAAGGGATATGATATGTATGCTAAGCCTATAAAGGAGTGTTAGAAGGACACAGTAAAACCAGGAGAGAACAGTGACATAAAAAACAGAGAAAGAGAGAACTCAATAGGCAAGAATAGTCAACAATGGCAAAAGCAATAGTTAGGCCAAAAGTGAAGAAAGTGAATAAAAAAGGAAACAAACAATACAAGAACATTGGCCTCAATCACTATTGTAAAACCAATTAAGAATCATTCTGCTAAGGGCAGCTAGGTGGTACAATGGATAGAGCACCAGCCCTGAAATCAGGGGGACCTAAATTCAAATATGATCTCAGACACTTAACACTTCCTAGCTATGTGACCCTGGACAAGTCACTTAACTGCAATTGTTTCAGCACTTTACAACTCTCACATTGGCTAAGATGAAAAGAAAAAAATTATGATAAATATTGGAAGAGAATGTGAAAAAACTGTGTCACTGGTGAGTTGTTGGTGGAGTTGTGAAATGATCCAACCATTCTGGAAAGCAATTTGGAACCATGCCCAAAGGGCTGTAAAACTGTGCATGCCCTTTGACCCAGCAGTACCATTACTGGGTCTGTATTCCAAGGAAATCATAAAGGAGAGAAAAGGAAACTATAAACATGCAAAAATATTGGAAAATGAGTAGATGTCCATCAATTGGGAAATGGTTGAACAAGTTGTGGTATATGAAGGTAATTATTGGTATAGAAAAAATGATGAGGATACTGATTTTAGAAAGATTTGGAAAGATTTACATGGACTGAGGCTGAGTGAAACAAGTAGAATCAAGAATGCAATGTACACAATAACATAAAATGTGCAAGGAACAGCTATGAAAGGCTTGGTTCTTCTCAGTGGGTCCGTGATCCAAAGCAATTCCAATACACTTTGGACAGAAAATGTCATCTGTATCCAGAAAAAAGAAATAAGGAGATTGAATGTAAATCAACACATGCTATGTTCATTTCTTTTTTGTTTATTTGTTTTTCTCTCTTCCATAATTGTTCCCATTTGCTCTGATTTTTCTCTCCCAACATCATTCATAAAGCAATGTGGATTAAAAATAAACTTACTAGGAAAAAAATAATCTTTCTGCTCTTTCTTGCCCTTGAGTAAAGTCCTTGAGTAACCTCTATAACAATTATAAAGATTTCCAATTGTTTAGATCTGTCTTTATTTGTGTGGAAAGTGTTTTGTAGTTTTGCTTATATAGTTCCTGACTTTCCCTTGGTAGATATATTTCCAAATATTTTATACTATCTACAGTTATTTTAAATGGAATTTCTCTTTGTATCTCTTGTTATTGGATTTTGTTAGTGATGTATAAAAATGCTGATTTATGTGGATTTATTTTGTATCCTGCAATTTTGCTAAAATTGTGGATTAATTCTAATAGTTTTTTAGTTGATTCTCTAGGGTTCTCTAAGTACACCATCATATCATCTGCAAAGAGTGATAATTTGCTTTCCTTATGACCTTTTCTGATTCCTTTAATCTCTTTTTCTTATCTTATTGCCAAAGCTAGTTTTCTAATACAATATTGAATAGTAATGATGATAGTGGGCAACCTTGTTTCACCCCTGATCTTATTGGAAATGGTTCCAGTTTATCACCATTACATATGATGCTAGCTGTTGGTTTTAAAGATTTCTTTATGTTTACTTCGTTTTCCCAACCAGACAATCATGGCAAATGGTACTTCAGAAAACAATTCTTCTATTTTGATGCCCTCTTCACTACTCTTTCTCCTCATTTGAAATATGTTATCTATTACATAAATTACCATAGAACTCCGCTTATGGGCTGTGTAACCTTTATAATGGGGCCTGAATATCAGGGTATAAATTCTATTTAAAATAAGACTAAACTTCTCTTCAGAAAGTCTTTTCTTCAGATGATTTCCAAATCAGCTTCAAATAAGCTACTGTTTCTTTTCATTCAGTCTCTGAAATTAATGACTTCTAGTCAGCATATCCAGTTGATAGGTGATATATTCCATTGATTCCCCTTCTTAGGTAAGTAAATCTCCCATAAGACCATAAGATTTGGCAACTGAGATAGTATTAGCAACTATATAGAATAGTGTCATTTGAGTGATATCAGAAATCAGAATATAATGTGTTAAGGAATGAGTTAAAGATGAAAAGATGTCGACATGCTTATAGGCAATAAGAAAAGAGCCAGACAATAAAAAGAGAGTTTGAAGAGAAAAGATAGGAGAGGACTGCTTAAATTCAATGTGAGGGAGGTTATCAAGCATATACATATATGTGTTATGTACATTTGTATACATACATATATGTGTATGTATTGATTGATCTTGACAAGAAAAAATATCCCTTCTTTTTCAGGGACTTATGGAGATGAAGAGAGGATGGGAGATGATGTCAAATAGTTTTGAGATCAAGAGAATCAAAGAAAAGGAAATTCAGATCAAATGATTTCAGTTTTCTGAGGTAGTAAGAGGCAGGCTATTGAATTGAAAAGAGAAGGGACGTTGGAAGATTGAAGAAGCAAAAAAAATTGAAATAGCTTCTGTGGAGAGTGAGATAGGCAGTGAATTAGAAAGAAATAAAAGAACTGCCTTGCTACACTGAGGGTCAGCTGAGGTTGAATAGTTATAAATCCTATTTTTCTCCAGCTGTACTCAATGACTTTTGAGTCAAAGTGGAAAATTGTAATAGTAGCCATGGCTAAGGTACAACAAGAGAAGGTATTAATAGGGCAAAGGAATAAAGGATTAAAGAACAGGGGACAGTATAGAATCATAATGTCTAACTGTTGTTTTGAGATTAAGGATGGAGGAAAGTGAGATCTAAGCATGAGTTTAAGAAAATACAGAGGGATAGAGGGATTGGAAATCTCTATAAGGGAGAATAGACCAGAAAAAAATTAGGAAAAAAGAAAACCCTCAACCATAAAAAGCTACAATAGTTTTGAGGAAGACCAAGACCCAAACGCAAAAGAAAACAATAATATCAAAACAGCTTCAATCAAGGCCTCAAACATAAAAATGCTTAATGGAAACAAGTCATACAAAAATTCCTGCAAAAGCTAAAGAAAGAGAAAAGAGTAGTAGTGGGAAAATTGGGGAAGGTAATGAGAGTGATGCAAGAAAATTATGAAAAGAGAATTAATAGCTTAGTAAAAAAAAGCACAAAAATGGTAAAGGACTTAATGCTTTAAAAACAGATCAAGGAGAGATAATAATTCACTATTTGAAAGTCATATTCCAAAAAAGAAATTACTTCAAGAAATTATCTAGGAAAATACCCTAATATCTTAAAACCAGATAATAAAATAGAAATTGAAAGAATATGCTTATCACATCCTAAAAGATATTCTAAAATAAAAACTACTAGAACTGTTATAGCCAAATTGCGAACTCCCAGGCCAAAAAGAAACAATTCAAATATCATGAAGCCAGAATGAAGATTACACAGGATTTAACAGTTTCTATATGTCTGTATTTAAGGGTTGGGGGCTTGGAATATGATATTCAGGAAGGCAAAGGAATGAGGATTATATACGAGAACAATAGACCGAGCAAAACTGAATATAATCCTTCTGGGAAGAAACAGATATTTAATGAAATCAAGGAATTTCAAGTATTCCTTTTGAAAAAAAAAAGATGAAAAGGAAATAGAAAATTTAACCTTCAAGCACAAGACTCAAGAGAAGCATAAAAAAGTAAACATGAAAGAGAAGTCATAAGGTATTCAATAGGGCTAAATTCAATAGGTACATTCCTATATTAAAGATGATACAAAGAACTTCTAAGAATTTTATCTTTATTAGGATTATCTACATTAATAGAGGACATGAATGAGTCAATTATATTGGATATCTCCAAAAAATTAAGGGATGAGAAAGGAATGAATTGGAAAAAGGAAAAATGTAAGGGGAAATGGAAACAAAAATTTACATAAAAAAGTCACACAAGGAAGAACTTTATAATGGAAGGGGAAATGGCAGAGGAGGGAGTGGTAAGCAACCTCACTCTCCTTGGAACTGCTCCAAAGAGGGAGATACACACATGCATATATATATAGGTACTTGTGTACACACACATTCAGTTGGGTATGAAAATCTACTTTACCTAACAGAGGAGTAGAAAGGAAAGGGGATAACAGAAGGGGGAAAGTGATTAAAGGGACGGAGGATTAGAGTAAGCAGTGTTCAGAAGCAAAATATACTTTTGAAAAGTGACAGGGTAAAAAGAGAGAGAAGGATAAACAAAAAAAAGAAATAGGAAATTGTACAATAATAATAGCTATGAATATAAATGGAATTAACTCACACATAAAATGGAAGTGGATAAAATGAATTAGTAACCAGGATCTATATACAAAAAATACATTTTAAAGAGACAGACAGACAGAGAGAAAGAGAGGCAGAGAGAAAGAAAGAGAGGCAGAGAGAGACAGAGACAGAGACACAGAGAGAGAGAGAGAGTGGAGCCAAGATGGCAGAGTGAAAACGTGACTCTCTATGTCCTCCTCTGACCTTCTCTCACATCAACAATAAAATAAGCCTCTGAACTGATCTTTAAGTCAACGAACCCAGAAATATTTGGGCTATGAAACACTGCTTGCAGTTACCTCTGAAGAACTTCATAGCAGGTCTGTTTCAGTCGGGCATCGAGGTAAGCAGTTTGCTCAGTGCAGTTTCGGAACAGAGGGCAGAGAACTGGGTGGGACTCAGCTTAGTGTGGCAGAAATTCCAAACTCCAAACTCCAAACACCTGGGGAGTTTCTGAGGCACTGGGGACACTCTGCCATGATTGGGGGCAGGTGTTCTGGCAAATTTGCCTTTTATAAGGAGTAAAGTGGGCAAAGTCCTAGCCCCACCGGCCCAGCACCGGAAGTTAATTAGCGAAATTGCCCCAGGGCAAACTACCGCAGCTGCGGATTCTCTAGCCTTAAACAGACCCCAAAGCTTTCCAAAAAATGAGTAAGAAGCAGAAGAGAGCTCTCACCATAGACATCTTTTATGGAGAGAAAGAAGGGCAGACCCCAGATCCTGAGGTTCCTATAGCCAAAGCAACTCCAGAGGAAGCCATCAAGGGAGATATAACCTGGTTCCCTTTTCAAAAGGCCTTCATGGAAGATTGCATAAAGAATCTCAAAAGAGAGCTGGATGATAAATGGGAAAATAAACTGAGATCAGTGCAAAAAGGATATAATGCCCTGCAAAAGAGATATGAAAAAGACACCAATTTATTGAAAAACAAAATTGGTGAAGTGGAAAAAGGGTCCAATGAACAAATTGGCCAGTTACAAAAGGAGCTAAAAAAGGTAACTGAAGAAAACAACACTTTAAAAATAAGAATTGAACAAATGCAAGTGAATGACTCAATAAGACTTCAAGAATCAGTCAAACAAAAACAAAAAAAATTAAAAAATGGAAGAAAATATGAAATATCTCCTAGGAAAAACAAATGACTTGGAAAATAGATTTAGGAGAGAAAATCTAAGGATTATTGGACTTCCTGAAAGCCATGATGAAAAAAAAATCTAAATCTTCCAGGAAATCCTGAAAGAAAACTGCCCTGAGGTTGTAGAATCAGAAGGCAAAATCACCATTGAAAGAATTCACTGATCACCTCCTGAAAGAGACCCCAAAATGAAAACCCCAAGGAATATTGTGGCTAAATTTCAGGACTATCACACCCAGGAAAAGATTTTGCTAGCAGCTAGAAAGAAACAATTCAAATACCAAGGATCTATAATTAGAATCACACATGTTCTGTCAGCCTCCACAATGAAGGATCAAAGGGCCTGGAATCAGATATTCTGAAAGGCAAAGGAACTTGGATTACAGCCAAGAATAACCTATATAGCTAGAATGAGCCTTATCCTCTAGGGAAGAAGATGGTCATTTAATGATATAGGTGAATTTCACCTATTTCTAATGAAAAGACCAAATCTGAACAAAAAATTTGACCTCCAAACACAGAACTCAGGAGAAGCATAGAAAGGTAAAAAGGAAAGGACTCTTGAGAACTTTATTTCTATTACAGGTATACTTAAAGATTGGGGTTATAATTTGATATTACTTTTGTAATAAGAAAAAGAAACCCAGAGGGGGAAAGACTATCATACTTGGGGAAAGAGGGAAAAGGTGTTAAAATAAGGTTAAAAAAAGGAGGTAAAAATAAGGTAAAATCTCATGAAGAAGCAAAGAAAACCTAATATAATTGAGGGAAAGAAGGAAGGGAGATGAGCATTGTGTAAATCTTACTCTCATCAGATTGGGCTCTAAAAGTGTATATCAGACACATTTGGTTTCACAGAGAAACTTATCCTTCCTTATAGGGAAATGGGAGGGAAAGGAGGAGAGAGAGTGTGTGTGTTATGGGTCTGGAACAAAATCTATTGGACTTCAGCTGAAGTAAAAAAGGCATGGGTAGCAAGCGTGATCTCAGACATAATACAAGCAAAATAGATCTAATTAAAAGAAACAATCAGAGAATTCATATTTCATTAAAAAGGTACTATATAGAATGAAGAAATATCAAAAAATGACCAGTAACTGATTCTGATAAAGGCCTCATTTCTCAGACATATGCATAACCAAGTCAAATTGGTAAATGGTTCAAGGATATGAAGAAGCCACTTTCAGAAGAAGAAATCAAAGCTCTCTATGATTATATAAAACTATTCTAAATCAAATTAATTAGATAAATGAAAAATAAAACAGCTATGAGGTGCCAACTTGCATTTCTCAGAAATGACAACTGCTTGAGAGAATCTGGGGAAAGTTAGTAGTGGTGCAACTATTGTGGAGAAGAATTTAGAACTCTGACCAGAGGGTTATAAAACTCTGTGTGCCCTTTAACCCAGCAATATCTCTACTAGATCTATATCAGAAGAAGATCAAAAAAGGAGAAGGATTTATATTTACAATAATACTGATAGCCACTCTTTTAGATTGCCAAGTATGAGAAATTGAGGGGGTACCCATCATTTGGGAATAGCTGAATAAACCATGGTATATGATTATGATATAACATTATTATTATGCAAGAAATGATGAAAAAATAGTTTTAGAAAAAAGCTGTTAAGACCTATGAATTGATTCAAAGTGAAATAAGCAGAACTGGATCATTATACACAGTTACATCTGTATTGTAATGATTATGAGCTACAAAAGACTTAACTACTCTGATCAATGCAATGATTTCATACAATTCTGAAGGACTCATGATAAAAAAAATGGTACCTATCTCCAGAGAGAGAAATGATGAACTCTGAGTGCAAATTGAAGCATATTTTTTTCATTTTTCTTATTTTTGTGATGACATAATTAATATAAAAACATGTTTTAGATGACTTCATGTGTACTATTGACATCATATTGCTTTTCTCAGGACATAGGGGAGGGAGCTGAAAAGAGAGAGAAAGAATTTAGAACTCAAAAATTTAAAAATAAGAATGTTAAAAGCAATAATTTTTAAAAATAAGTATAAAACTAGAAAAATTCAAAAGTTTTATGATGGGTGAGATATAGGTAGAAGTGGAATAATAAAAAGTTATTTGGATAAAACTTGGGAATAAGAACATTACTAACTAGAGAAATGGAATACTGGTGGTTAATAGCAATATCTACAGTATAACTAATCCCATATGTAGCTGAGATAGAGTAAATTAGCAAGTAGACCATGAAATTTATGGAAGCTGAGATATGTGAAGTTAGAAAGTTTAAGCGAATGTTTATGAGGCTATTAAAGTCCCTTATTCTAAGGAATTGGAGCAGAAAGAAAAATGATGAGTCATCTTTTGAATTCCTTGATAAATGAAAAAGAGTGACCTCAGGGTCACTGCAATGGTTAAGGATTGATAATAATGGGAATAGTGAAGGAAACAGGAAGGTGAGGAATAAATAGTGAAGATGACAGTATCTAAGGAGAGTTATAGATGAAATTATACTAGACTTGGGTTCATTTTCAATTCATTTATTAGAACAGTGGACACTGTACTTGGATGAGATACAAAATTATTTTTTTGACTATTAGAGCTTTAATTTTGTGTCCTCACAGAAATTCTCCAAACTTTTTGCTGAACTAGCATAAGAAAGTTACTTTTATCCTTTCTCTGTTTTAACAGTTCAGATTGTATTTTCTTGGAAACATCTACATTTTTCAGTAAATCTTTCTGAGGCTGGACATAAACACAAGCGCCAATTTTCTTTTGCCCTTCTATCTCTGTCTGGAAATGAGGGATTTAGCTATTCAAGATGCCTTAAATTTGTAGAACACACTTAATAAAGTGGAGGGAAAAGGGAAATCTAGAGCTAAGAGGTCAACCTATAACTTTGCCATGATCAAATTTTTCCTAATCTCTTTAAATATTGGGATAGGGTTGCTATAAGGGATATTGTCTATAAACTACAAAATGCTATGTGGAATGTGGGAGAAGGGGAAATTGAGTTGTATATGATGTGTGATTCTAAAAAACAAAATTGGGAGAGGATTCTGGGAAGATGAGAGAATGAGTCAGAAATATCTGAACTCTCCAGATTTCCTCCACAAACAGAACAAAACATTAAATGGTCACCTTCCCAAAGGGAACTAATAGAAGACTTTAAAATATTTTACAAATCAAATAAGAGAGAATTGGAGGGGAAAACTAAAAAACAAACATTAAAAAACAATACAAGAAAAGTTGGGATCTTGCTGTGATGTAGGAAATGATGAGTTGGTGGATTTGGAAAAATGTGGAAAAACTTAGACTTATTAAGAATGAAAAAGAAAGAAACAGAGCACCAACAAGTGTAGTACACTGGTATATAGAAGTATAAGAATGTATATGTCTATATAATGTGGAAGAATAGAATAATTAGATAATAATTAGAGCTTTTGTGAAATCTGTAGGAATGTCATTCCCCAATTGATAAATAGCCAAGGATATGAATATGCAGTTTTCTAATGAAGAAATCTAAACAGTGTATGTATATTCATTTTTAAAATGTTCTAAATCATTATTGATTAGAAAAATGCAGATTAAAAAAGCCTTGAGATATCATTTTACATGGACAAAACTAGCTAAAATGATAGGAGAAAATGAGAAATCATGGAAAGGATATGGAAAAATAGGGAAATTAATTCTTTGTTGTTAGAATTGTAAAATGATCAAACCATTTTGGAGAGCAATATGGAATTATGCTCAAAGAGTTTTTAAACTGCCTATATCCTTTGATCCAATAATACCACTACTTACTCCATATCCAAAGATGACTAGTAAAAAAGAAAAAATATATACATATTCTAAAATATTTGAAGCAACTTTCTTTGTAGTGGCAAAGAACTGGAATTACATGGAAGCCTATCAGTTAGGAAATGGCTGAACAAGTTGTTTTATTCCAACTATGAGATACCACTACATACCTCTCAGATTGGCTAAGATGACAGGAAAAGTTAATGATGAATGTTGGATGGGATGTGGGAAAACCAGGACATTAACACATTGTTGGTGGAATTGTGAATAGATCCAATCATTCTGGAGAACAATTTGGAACTATGACCAAAAGGTTATCAAAATGTGTATACATACCCTTTGATGCAGCAGTATTTCTATTGGCCTTGTATTTCAAAGAGATCTTGAAAGAGGGAAAGGGACCCACATGTGCAAAAATGTTTGTGGCAGCCCTTTTTGTAGTGGCTAGAAACTGGAAACTGAATGGATGCCCCCATCAGTTGGAGAATTGCTGAATAAATTATGGTATATGAATGTCATGGAATATTATTGTTCTGTAAGAAATGATCAGGAGGATGATTTCAGAAAGGCATGGAAAGACTTATATGAACTGATGCTGAGTGAAATGAGCAGAACCAGGAGATCATTGTACATGGCAACAACAAGTTTATATGATGAGCAATTCTGATGGATGTGGCTCTTTTCAACAATAAGATGATTCAAGCCAGTTTCAATGGTCTTCACCCAGAAAAAGGACTGTGGGAACTGAGTGTGGATCACAACACAATACTTTCACTGTTTTTGTTGTTGTTTGCTTGAATTTTGTTTTCTTTCTCTTTTTTTCCTTTTTGATATGATTTTTCTTGTGCAGCATGATAATTGTGGAAATATGTATAGAAGAATTGCACATGTGTAACATATATACCATCTAGGGGAGGGGATGAGGAAAAGGGAGAGAAAAAATTTGGAACATAAGGTTTGTGAATGTTGAAAATTATCCACTAATGTTTTGAAAATAATAATCTTTAATAAAAAACAAGTTATCATATACACACTAGGAAAAAATAACCAGATATAATTTAAAAGACCTCTTTTTCTTTACCTTTTTTTTAAAGCTAATCATTTATTTAAATAAAGGTTTCAACTTAGACTACTGCTCTCTATAAAAGCAATCAAAGTGGACTATTCTACATCAAACAAATGATAAGCCTGCATACTAGTAGTGATATATGATTATGATGAAATTCTATTGTTATAAGAAATGATGAACTCAGTGATCTTAGAAAAACATGAAAAGATTTATACAAAATAATGAAGAGTGAAATGAGCAGAATGAAGAGGACACTGTATATAGTAATAATACTGGTTTAAGAACAACTTAGAGTGAATAAAATATTTTCTCTGCATATACATATATGTGCATACACCTATTTGTTTCTAATGATATTCATTTGTAGAGTGAAGTGTAGGGAGGAGAGAAGAAAAAAGAAAATTTTATACAATAATTTTTATGTATATTTAAAAGAAATAGCAAGTTGTGCATAACAGATTTGCAGAACATAATCTCTTTTTACTGTGCTATGTTATTAAAAATGTTTGCTTTATTCTATAAATTAAAAATAAAATTTAAAAACAATTTTAAAAAGATTTATCCAAAGTTGTAATCATAGTAAGTTTTGAAAATGAGAATCAGAATTGGTCTTCCTACTCTAGATTCAGAATTCTTTCTATCCTGTAACACTGACCAAGATTTGTATATTCCTTCCCAAATCTTTATAATAAAAATCCCTCACTATATTCAAACTTCAATAACTCATCATTCTCCTGCTCTAGTCCTTCTCACTCTATGAAAACCTGTTCTCAGAAGCATTTTAGTCAATGAGTCACCTCTTCCAGGTGCCTGTGTCATTTAATATTTCACTTATTTATATAATAAAAAACTTTATTCCACTACTCTCCATAATAATGAACTTTCAGGCTGTTTTGTGAGCATGCATATATATATATATGGAAAAATATTCTAGAGGCTCTTTCACTATTTATCAAATAAATATACATTATATATCCATGTAAGAGGATGCTGAAAGTCTATTATAAATTTAAAAGCATAGTAACTACATAAAAATACAAAATAGCAAGTGAAATATTACATAAACTGTGTCAGATTTTCAGCCATTTTTTATTGTGATTCTATGATTATATTTGGTATTTTCTTGGCAAAGATACTGGAGTTGTTGGTCATTTTCTTCTCCAGTTCATTTTACAGATGAGGAATTTAGGCAAATGAAGTTAAAGGACTTGCCCAGTATGACACAGCTAGTAAGTGTCTGAGGACAGATTTGAACTCTGGAAGATGAGTCTTTCTGACTCAGCTCCCAACATGCTATCTACTGTGCTACTTAGTTTTCCCAGAATTGCATCTGACAAGGTTTAATTCAGGTATTCTTTCCTTTTTTTTTTTTTTTAAGTGTCACAGAACCCTTTGGCAGTCTGGTCAAATCTATGTTCCCTTTCTCAGAATCAATTTTTTAAATCTATAAAATAAAACATGATTAGCAAGAAAAATTCAATTATATTGAAATATAGTTTTTAAAAATTTTCTTCAAACAAGTTCAACCTTGGTATGAGCAAATGAATGAACAATAAATAAAGAAGGAAATTATTTTCTTCTGAGTTTCACACAGGTATATCTGAAGATCTCTACCACTGGCTTTGTTTTTATCTTTTGATTGCAGGTATGAGTTATGGCTCTGTTTATCTCATTTTTTATTGTTTCACAAAGGTATTTCCATCTTTTCTTATATGATTCTTATTTATCACTTTCATAACACCATAACATTCCATTATTTTAATATAGCATAATTTGTTCAGTCATTCTCCAATTGCTGGACACACATTATTTCCCATTTTGGTTATTATAAATATAGCAGCTACAAATGTTTTTATATAGCAAAGATCTTTATTTTCCTTGTTATGATTAGAAAGATAAGTGCTATTATTAGCCACATTTTATAGATGAGAAAACCAAGATTCTGTGAGGTTAAATGGTTTGCCTGTGGTCACTTAGCATAGATTCAATTCAAAATCTTCCTAACCTTATACTTTTCCCCATTTTATCTTGCATAGGAAAAAAGTAGAAAAGTTATTGCAATACTCTTTGAACTAATGAAAAAGAATAAATGATTTGCCCAAGATCCCAATTTTGAAGCCAGAAATAGTAACCCCAGGCTTTGTTGATATTCCATTTCTTTCTCCAGCATTTAAGTGTGTATGAGACAGAGAGAACTGATGATCTATATTTGTGCACTTGTTAGTTTTACTTTGTCATCTTAAATTATTATGTTTTTTTTTTCTGTTTTCTTTCATATTGCCTCTGGGAATGCTTGCATTCCATGACCAGCTGGCAGCTATAGTACTAATGTACTCCCTTTATACTGTAAGTGAATTGAGTATAGCTAGTCAGATTACAGCCAGATGGATACTAAGGTGGATATATGTGAGATCCATATTGGGAGGAAAAATATATGTGCCATAACTATTCTAAATGCTAGGAAAATAGTAGGAAAAAACAGCAAGAAATTAAAAAAAATTCTTCTTGATAGCCTTTTTTCCAAAAATTAATAATTTATTTAAATAAAGATTTGCCTAACATGAATGCAACCAGAATGTACTATTCTACATGATACAAGTGATAAGCTTGCATAAGGCTAGATAAATGTTTTCTGTTTTATTTGAGATCATACCAAGAACTTTGCTGGTCTTCCATAGAAGCTTCATAGTACATAGATTACTTCAGTTTTAAGTCTCTTTTGGGTCATTCATGACTAGTTGGAGTTTATCATTCCATAATCAGAATTTTTATTGTTTTCCCCTAAATACATCTTCTTACACTTGCCCACGTTGAAACTCATGACCAGTTTTTCTAATTGTTATTAATTCACTCAATCTTAAATGATCCTCCAGAAATTTATACCCACAAGCTGTGCATTAGCATACTCAGAAGAGGTTAATTCATTTGAAAAACTGGAAGAAGATTTATGCTGAGCTAGCTCAAGGTCATTTTTTAAATTCCAGAATCAAAGAATCTCAGAGAATAACCTGTACTTGGACAAGAATCCCCCTTGTAACATCATCAACAAATAATAATCCAAGTCTTTCTTTAATGCACTCTAACTATTGTGGCAGCCCACTTTACCCTTGAATAGCTCTATTGTTTAGGGAGCTTTTCCCTTATATTCTCCCAATCTGTCTCTTCGAATCCCCTTTCATGTATATGGCTCTATCACACTCTATGACTCCTAATTTGGTCCTTTAAAGTTGACATAAATTGAATCCTTCTATGGGACAGCCATTCAAATATTTGTAGATAATTTTCATGTCATATATTCTCTTTTCTGGATTAATTGTCTCCGTTCAAATTATCTTATCCTGGCATGGTCTCTGTTGCTCTCAAATTCCTGGTGTATGCGTCTGTGTTTGTTCCAGTGCATCAATTTAAGTAAGAAGGGTACTATGACGATGTTCTTCCTCTAGAGTAATATCCATTTATCCCTCCTCTGTGTTTCTGGATTCTAAATATTTGAATATAAGATTTTATTTGGGTAGTATATTTTATTTGCATAAATGTATATATATATATAGGATAATAACAAGAGCTAACATTTATATACCATTTAGTATGTGTTAGGCACGGTGCTACCCTATTTACAATTAATAGCTCATCTGATCCTCATAACAACCCTGGGAGATAGGCATTATCATCATATCTATTTTATAGATTAGGAAACTGAGGTAAACAGAGGCCAAGTGACTTGCTTAGGGTCACACAACTAGTAAGTGTCTGAGACTGGATCTGAACTCAGGTCTTCCTGATTTCAGGCCCAACACAATTTGTTGTACCACCAAACTGCCATGTAGATATATATTTATGTATATATAATATGTGTGTTCATGTATATATGAATAAATGTGTGTATGTATACATGTGTGTTACAACCAGCTAAAAAAATTAGACAATACATTTTTTTAAAATCCAATTTCTAATGCTGCATAAACAATGGTCTTATTATGCTAGCTTCATCCTCAAAATATTTGACAGTTTCCCTTGAGTATCAATTCCCAGTGCTCAAAGCACATTTGTTGTTTTGCTTTGTCATGTTAAATTACTTTGCTTTTCTTTCATTGTTCTCTCCTCTGGCCTTTATGAGCAGCTGCTCACATAACCACCTGGCAGTTATAATGCCGATACAATCAACTTGCAGTATATATAAATTTACTGTAGTAGCTTAGACTTTAATACTTCCCTGTTCCACCATTTCTTCTGCTGCTCCACCTCCACCAACCAAGAGTTTCTTCTCTGCACCTCATTAAACCAATAGACCCAGGAAGAAAAATTAAAAAGAAACAATTTTTGTTTAGATTTAGAAAGTAAAAGAATGTTATCTGATGAATTCTAGCCCTCCCAAGGAAAACAGGAACTGATTCACTGCTGACTCTCTCCATCTCTTGCCTCTGGAAATTTTCTCTGACTGTCCTCCAAGCCTAGAATGCTCTCCCTTCTCAGCTCCACCTACTGATTCTCCCAGTTTCCTTGATGTACCTTTTATAATCTCATATTTAACAGGACGCCTTTCTCAACTCCCTTAATTCTAGTGCTTCCCCTCTGTTAAATATTTTCTATTTGCCATATATATATATATATATATATATATATATAGTATGTATATATGTGTGTGTTTAATATCTTGATTTGTATATTGTTGTTTACTTGTTGTCTCTTCAACTTGATTGCAAGCTCCTTAAGAGCAGGGACAAATTATGGTATATTAAAAGAATGGAAGGTTTCAGTACCATAAAAATGATAAATATGGATTTTCTTCCCTGTTTGTGGTTCAGTAAACCACTAACAAGTCTCCAAATTTGTTGGGGAAAAATGTTTTAATAATTGTATTTCAATATAATTGTTTTTTATAATCCTATGTGTTTTATAGATTTAAAAAATTATTCTCAGAAGGGTTCATATATTTTACCAAGTTGCCAAGGGAGTCTATAACACTTTAAAAAAGGGGTAAAAATTCCTGATTTAAATCTTGGTTAGTGTGATCAATTTATATAATATTTCACTTTCTGTTTTATATCTTTGTTACTGTTTTTAAATTTTATAATAAACTTATAGACATGTGTATGTGATGCATTTTTATTAATAAATATTGAAGGAACTTATAGAATATTCCTTCCCTCTTTCAAAATGAATCTGTACATATAAACATACTTGCTTATGTGAAGGAGAATTTTTAACTATAGATTAAACTTCTGGAAGAAAACTAGAGAAAATATATTCTTTCTATATGCTGTAATGAAATTTAGTTCAAGAAAGTCTCACTGCCCCAATCATTGAATCTTTTCTTCATATACTTGCAAAAGTGAAAGGCAGCATTGTTTGCTAAAGCTTAGAAAGAAAGAATTACTAAGATTCCTTTTCTTAAAGCAAAACAGATTCTAGGTTAGTTGTTTAATTTTAGTTTGTTTTTTAAGAAAAAAGAATCATCTCCATCTCATCAGATTTGGCTCAGAGGGAATAATAGACTTACTTATAAGGAAACAGGAGGGAAAGGGGGGAAAATGGGTGGGTGGGGCTCTAAAGGGGAAGGATTGTTTGAGGGAAGTGGTTATCAAAAGCAAAATAGTAGGGAGGAGGGAAAGGGGATAAGAAAGAGAAAAGCATAAGCTAAAGTAAATAAGATGGCAGGAAATACAGAATTAGTTATTTTAACTGTGAATGTGAATGGAACGAACTCTCCCTCAAAGCAGAAGCAGATAGCAGACTGGATTAAAAACCAGAATCCAACAATATGTTGTCTATAAAAAACACATCTAAAACATAGAGATACATACAGGGTGAAGGTAAAAGGCTGGAGCAGAATCTATTATGCTTCAGGTGAACAAAAAATAAAGCAGGGGTAGCAATCCTGATCTCAGACCAAGTAAAAGCAAAGATAGACTTAATTAAAAGAGACAAAGAAGGAAATTATATCTTCCTAAAGGGTACCATAGATAATGAAGCAATATCAATACTAAACATATATGCACCAAGTGGTATAGCATGGAAATTCCTAGAGGAAAGGTTCAGAGAGATGCAAGAAGAAATAGACAGCAAAACTATAATAGTGGGGGATCTCAACCTCCCTCTCTCAGAACTTGATAAATCAAACCACAAAATTAATAAGAAAGAAGTTAAGGAGGTAAACAAAATGTTAGAAAAGTTAGGTATGATAGATCTTTGGAGGAAATTAAATGGAGACAGAAAGGAGTTTACTTTTTTCTCAGCAGTCCATGGAACTTATACAAAAATTGACCATGTGTTAGGACACAAAAACCTCAATATCAAATGCAGGAAGGCAGAAATAATAAATGCATTTTTTTCAGATCATGACAGATTAAAAATCACATGCAATATAAGGCCAGGAGAAAATAGACCAAAAAGCAATTGGAAACTAAATAATTTTATCCTAAAGAATGAGTGGGTGAAACAGCAAATTACAGACACAATTACTAATTTCATCCAAGAGAATGACAATAATGAGACAACATAACAAAATTTGTGAGATACCAAAGTGGTAATAAGGGGAAATTTTATATCTCTAGATGCTTATTTGAATAAAATAGAGAGTGAGAAATTCAATGAATTGGGCTTGCAACTAAAAAGCTAGAGAAAGAACAAATTAAAAACCCCCAATCAAATACCAAACTTGAAATCCTAAAAATAAAAGGAGAGATTAATAAAATTGAAAGTAAAAAAACTATTGAATTAAGAAATAAAACTAAAAGTTGGTTTTATGAAAAAAAACAACAAAATAGATAAACCTCTAGTTAATTTAATTAGAAAAAGGAAAGAGGAAAATCAAATTGTTAGTCTCAGAAATGAAAAGGGAGAACTTTCCACCAATAAAGAGGAAATTAGAGCCATAATCAGGAGTTACTTTGCCCAACTTTATGCCAATAAATTTGATAACCTAAGTAAAATGGAGGAATATTTACAAAAATATAGATTGCCCAGATTAACAGAAGAGGAAATAAATTACTTAAATAGTCCCATTTTAGAAAAAGAAATAGAACAAGTCATTAATCAACTTCCTAAGAAAAAATCCCCAGGACCAGATGGATTTACATGTGAATTCTACCAAACATTTAAAGAACAATTAGCTCCAATATTATATAAACTAGTCGAAAAAATAGGGAATGAAGAACTGCTACCAAACTCCTTTTATGATACAGACATGGTACTGATACCTAAACCAGGTGAAACAAAAACAGAGAAAGAAAATTATAGACCAATCTCCCTAATGAATATTGATGCAAAAATCTTAAATAAAATAAAAAAAAAAAGATTACAGAAAATCATTCCCAGAATAATACACCATGACCAAGTAGGATTTATACCAGGAATGCAGGGATGGTTCAATATTAGGAAAACTATTAACATAATTGACTATATTAATAACCAAATTAACAAAAACATATGATAATCTCAATAGATGCAGAAAAAGCATTTGATAAAATCCAACATTAAAAACATTAGAGAGGGGGCAGCTAGGTGGCGCAGTGATTAGAGCACCAGCCCTGAAGTCAGGAGGACCTGAGTTCAAATCTGGTCTCAGACACTTCACATTCCCTAGCTATGTGACCCTGGGCAAGTCACTTAACCCCAATTGCCTCAGCAAAAAGCAAAAAAAAAAAAAAAAAAAAAAAAAAAAAAAAAAAAAAAAAAAAAAAACATTAGAGAGTATAGGAATCAATGGACTTTTCCTTAAAAGAGTCGGTAGCATCTATTTAAAACCATCAGTTAGCATCATATGTAATGGTGATAAACTGGAACCATTCCCAATAAGATCAGGGGTGAAACAAGGTTTCCCACTATCACCATTACTATTCAATATTGTATTAGAAATGCTAGCCTTGGCAATAAGACAAGAAAAAGAGATTAAGGGAATTAGAGTAGATCATGAGGAAACCAAATTATCACTCTTTGCAGATGATATGATGGTCTACTTAGAGAACCCTAGAGAATCAACTAAAAAACTATTAGAATTAATCCACAACTTTAGCAAAGTTGCAGGATACAAAATAAATCCACATAAATCATCAGCATTTTTATACATCACCAACAAAATGCAACAGGAAGAGATACAAAGAGAAATTCCATTCAAAATAACTATCGATAGTGTAAAATATTTGGGAATATATCTGCCAAGAAAAAGTCAGGATCTATATGAGCAAAACTACAAAACTCTCTCCACACAAATAAAGTCAGATCTAAACAACTGGAAAAAAGTCAAGTGCTCTTGGATAGGTCGAGCGAATATAATAAAGATGGCAATACTACTTTAACTAATGTATTTATTTAGTGCTATACCAATCAAAGTCCCAAGAGATTATTTAAGTGACCTAGAAAAAATATCAACAAAATTCATCTGGAAAAACAAAAGGTTAAGAATTTCAAGGGAATTAATGAAAAAAAATGCAAATGAGGGTGGCCTAGGTGTCCCAGATCTAAAACTATATTATAAAGCAGTGGTCACCAAAACCATTTGGTACTGGATAAGAAATAGAGTAGTGGATCAGTGGAATAGGTTAGGTTCACAGGACAAAATACTCAATGACAATAGTAATCTAGTGTTTGATAAACCCAAAAACCCCAGTTTTTGGGATAAAAACTCACTATTTGACAAAAACTGCTGGGATAATTGGAAACTAGTATGGAAGAAATTAGGCATTGACCCACATCTAACACCATATACCAAGGTAAGGTAAAAATGTATTCATGATCTAGGCATAAAGAATGATATTATAAACAAATTAGAACAATGTAGGATGGTTTACCTCTCAGACCTGTGGAAGGGGAAGGAATTTGTGACCAAAGAAGAACTAGAGGTCATCATTAATCACAAAATAGATAAGTTTGACTATATCAAGTTAAAAAGTTTTTGTACAAACAAAATGAATGCAGACAAGATCAGAAGGGTAGCAGTAAACTGGGAAAATATTTTTATATCCAAAGGTTCTGAAAAAGGCCTCATTTCTAAAATATATCGAGAATTGACTCAAATATGTAAGAATTCAAGCCATTCTCCAATTGATAAATGGTCAAAAGATATGAACAGACAATTTTCAGACGAAGAAATTGAAACTATTTCTGGTCACATGAAAAGGTGCTCCAAGTCACTATTGATCAGAGAAATGCAAATTAAGACAACTCTGAGATACCACTACACACCTGTCAGATTGGCTAACATGACAGGAAATGATAATGATAATGATAATTGTTGGGAGGGGATGTGGGAAAACTGGGACGCTGATACATTGTTGGTGGAACTGTGAACGGATCCAACAATTCTGGAGAGCAATTTGGAACTATGCTCAAAAAGTTATCAAACTGTGCATACCATTTGATCCAGCAGTGTTTCTACTGGGCCTATATCCCAAAGAGATTTTAAAGGAGGGAAAGGGACCCACATGTGCAAAAATGTTTGTGGCAGCCCTTTTTGTAGTGGCAAGAAACTGGAAATTGAAAGGATGCCCATCAATTGGAGAATGGCTGAATAAATTATGATATATGAATGTTATGGAATATTATTGTTTTGTAAGAAACAATCAACAGGAGGATTTCAGAGAGGCCTGGAGAGACTTGCATGAACTGATGCTGAGTGAAATCAGCAGAACCAGGAGAACATTATACACAGCAACAAGACTATACGATGATCAATTGTGATGGACATGGTTCTCTTCAACAATGATATGATTCAAACCAGTTCCTATTGTTCAGTGATGAAGATAGTCATGTACATCCCGAGAGAGGCTTGTGGGAACTGAGTATGGACCACAACACAGCATTTTAATGCTTTCTGTGAATATTTCCATGCATTTTGTTTTCCTTTTTAGGTTGTTTTTTTTCTTCTTCTCTTTCTAGGTCTGATGTTTCTTGTGCAGTAAGATAACTGTATAGATATGTATACCTGTATTGGATTTGTCATATAATTTATCCTATTTAGCATGTATTAGATTACCTGTCATCTAGGGGTGGGGGGTGGGGGGAAGGAGGGGAAAAGCTTGGAAAAAAAGTTTTTGCAAAGGTCAATGTAGAACAATCACTCATATGTTTTGTAAATAAAAATTGGTTCTCACAGGTTTATTTTATTTTTATTAATGTTCATAATTTTTTAATGAATAAACATTTACTTTTTTCTCCCTCCAAATTCCTATCCACTGAGAAGGGGGAAAAAAAGAAAAATGAATCCAAAAATAGTATATCTTCAGAAGTCAGTTTCACTTTGTCATTTATAGAATATTGCTGTTAACTTCAAAGAACTAAAGAAGCGTGATCCGTAGAAGTCATCTATTCTAATTCTTCATATTGGACAGAACTAGAGGTGTTATTTTATAGGATCATAGAAAGGGAAATTAGAAGTCTTTGGTCCAGCACTCTCCCATTTTGCCCTTGAAGACCAGAGATCAGGAAAGGTTAAGATGATTTGCTCAGGGTCATACAGCTAATTGTAGTCTGAGCAGGAGTTTGAGTGTAGATCTTCCTGACTTAATGTGTTGTACTATTCCACGTGATCACATGATTTCATAAATAGAGGGAACTTCCATGGAGGAAACTTTTTACCAGATATTAGTCTGTATTTCTCACTTTTACAGAGAATTTTCTGGGTTACTAACAGGCCACATGATTTGCCCACTTTCACATCACAAATAAGAGATAGATCTTGAATTCAGGTCTTAATGATTGAAATCAGCTCTCTATGTACTACACCATAGTGCCTCTCATGTTAATTCACACTTGAACAAAAACCCGTAGTAAAATGTTTCCCCAAAGTAATTGCCTAACATTCCCATGAAGATGTCTAGTGATGAGGAGCTCACTTTTATAGGTAGAATCTATTCCACTTAGGTTAGTTCTAATTGTTATAAAGTTTTTCAAGTTTTAACACTGACCACCTTCCCAATTTTTCTTATCTGCAGAGAGGTTGGCTTGTTCACTCCCACCTATACCCACTATAATAGATTTAGAGTATATCCCCAAAGAGATAGCATTGGCTCCTACAAAATCTAGGAGTAACCCTTGAATGGGGAGAATCATATCACTATTTAAAAGTGATCTGGTAAATGTTTAACAACTGGTTTTACCAAAAAAAGTACCAAAAATGAAAGTTTTTAAATTTTGAATCTGCATTATTAACATTTTCTCCATCAGTTTCTTAATTCTAGACAATCAACAACACAATAAATCTAGCCCTGGTTTGTATCACTTGACAATATCTAAACGATAAATGCTCACATTGAAAATTTAATAATCATCTCTTTAGAGCTTATATCAGCTGGCTCCAGCACACCTTTGTTTCTATTACTCACAACTGTTAAGTCCTGAGATCCCACAAGCATGCTTCTCTAAAATAAATCAGTCAAGATAATTCTTCTTCTTGAAACATTTAATAACAAGATAAAACAATAATAGTTAAAATATAAGAATACACTCATAAACTTAAGTCACACTCTCCCATCAATGTACAAGGAAATGTAAAGGAAAGTGTGTTGAAACATACAAAAAAACTAGCTAAGCAGGGAGACCATATGCTTGAGGTAGCTCTAAATCTAGACTCCAGGCTTTTTTATCCTTGGTGCCTTTAGAAAAGTCTGCAATGCAAGTCACATGCTTGGTAGAACTGCTCCTCTTCTATGCTTCTCCTTTAATCTGCTTGTCAGAGCAAAAAAGAAGCTATTTCTGAGCTATTCTTAGGATGCTAAGAAACCTTAAGCCTACAATCTGCAAAACTTCCCAAATCTATTTCCTTGACTGGGCACTAAGACAGCATTACATTCTTTGAGGGAGCAACAGTTTCCCTAAACCTAGGATCTGCAAAGTTATTCAAATCTGCTATCTGGGTTTCTAAGTGTTTCCTCCTTTTCAGACTGAGTAGTTAGCTAAAGGCAATGCAAATAAGGCTCTATGGGTTTCTTCTGTAAATGGTGCTAGAAAGCAAGATAGCCCATTCCCAAGATCATACAGATAATACATAGTGGAAGCAGGATTTGAACCAAGTATCTTTGATATCAAATTTAATACTCTTTCCCTTGAAACACAATGCCACTTTCTTTTCTGAACTGATTAATGTGGAAGTCATCCTCATTATCATCATCAGCAATCAGCAAGAAGAGCATTTATTCATTTAGGGTATGCCAGGTATTGTGCTAAAAGTTGTGGAAACAAAAACAGGAAAAAGTCAGTCTCTTCTCTCAAGAAGTTTACAGTCTAATGGAAGAGACAACATGTAAACAACTATTTACAAACAAAATATATCCTGGATAAGTTGGAGAGAATCATTAGAAAGAAGGAACTAGAATTAAGAGTTTGGGAGAAAGGATTCTTATAAAAAGTGGGATTTTAGGCAAGACTTTAGGAAAGTCAATGAAGCTAAAAGGCAGAGATGAAGAGATAGAAAATTGCAAGCATGGAAAACTTTATCCACATTTTCATTGTCATTTAAGTGAAATAAAGAAACTGGGAAGCCTTTGAGGTCAAAGAAATTAAGACCCCATATGGTCTGAGACACCAAGATACAGAGTTCACAGTTCAGAGTTTTCTTGATTCATGTATGACTTAAACTAATCAATGACACAAATGAATTGGCTATTTTATGACAACCATAGTCAGGGAAACTAGTCAATTTACTGGGTGATTTCTCTGATTCTCTGCTTTGAGATTGATCGGTTGGATATATTTTCAATTGAAAGTCTAGTATGCATAACTCCTAGCTTTAAATTTAATGCAAGCAATTCATTCTATGACTCAATACAGATCATTTAGTAGGTCTTACATTTGTAGTTATCTTTTACATAATGGGTCAGGTCCAGCCTGACATACTATCCAGTATATTTTAATATAAGGATGATTAATATGATTATACTTTTTATAGAGTTTATAGTCATATTCCTAAAATTAACTTTTTTTTTTTTGCTTTTTTGCTGAGGCAATTGGGGTTAAGTGACTTGCCCAGGGTCACACAGCTAGGGAATGTTAAGTGTCTGAGACCAGATTTGAACTCAGGTCCTCCTGACTTCAGGGCTGGTGCTCTATCCACTGCACCACCTAGCTGCCCCCTAAAATTAACTTTTAACACAGGAATTTTCCTGGGACTGTGTCACAGTTGCATTCACACACGGCTTTTCACCTGTGACTATATTCTTTTTATAAATCATACTATTTCTTAAAAATGATTGTAGTTGGTAAACAATTAGTGAAGAAATGCAAAGCACTGGCAAAGGCATTGATTATTCATTTTTACCATTACCTAAGAGAATGAATTAACCTTGAAGTCTGCTTCTCAGAAAAAGATCTGATTGATGAGTGGTACTTTATTTCTTTGGGGACCAGTTCTCCTGAGTTCTAACAGAAGGATTTACCAAAGTTAAGACTGATTCACAGTTCTGAAACAACAGTTGTTCATTTGTGACAAGCTGTAGTATATTATAGTGAATGGAGAAAATAATATACTAAATTTAAAACTAGGAGTTATGCATACTAGAACTTCAGTTGAAAATATATCTAACTGATCAGTTTCAAAACAGAGAACCAGAGAACTGCTCAGCAAATTGACTAGTTTTCCTGACACTGTGTGCCCAGTGTGATACTAGTTGAGCACAATATAAACCAACTCAACTTAGTAAAGAAAGCCTTTGTTCAGTCAGCAAGTATATCAAACAAAGAATAATTATGAATAGTTCCTAAAAGTCTTGGCCACCAACATTTATGTTTCCAGAGTTATTTACCCTGAACATAAAGGCTTTCCTTACTTATGTTCTTCTCTGCTAGGTTTATGTAAGTGTATGTCCATTCTTCCCTAGAGTTACTAAGATCATTAGTAGAAGAATGTGATGTAATTTTATGTGTGAATTCTTATGTACTTATTATTCCTAAATTATCTTTTATGAGTATTTATGTTATTATTATTATTGTTGTTGCTTTTATCTTATAAAATAATATATTGTTGTTTAAAAGCCAAATTAGTAGATGAATCTGTACAAATGGAAGCACACTAGTAAGGGTTTGAACATTATAGCACTGGAAATAGATTTTTATATAAAATCAATTTTAGGACTCAAATAAAATCTAAGAATACTTGAATAATGTGATCCTTTTCTGAAAATCCATACATTCCATTGTGTTGGCAGGTTGAAGTGAACAAGACAAATCAGAGAGTGAGGAATTAATATCCCAGAAACATTGCCATCAATAATAATACCACTAATAATAATAATAATTAAATAAAAATAATATGACTAACACATTTCATTTAAACCTTTGTAAAGCAGTATAGCCCAGTTCAATGACCCTTAGAACCCAGTGAGGTAAATTATTATTATTATTATTATATGAAGAAACAATCTGTGGCATTCTCAGTCATACAACTGGTAAACATCTGAGGAAGAATTGGACTTCATATCTTCCTGACTCTGGACTAGGCCAAGCTAATTTATTTGAATGGATGAATAAAAATAATAAAAATATTTATTATGTACTTACTATGTAGAAAGCACTGTATTAAGCAAATAAAAAATAGTCAGTTCTCATGGAGCTCACACTTCAATAGGGGAAAAATATATATGGAAAGTTTCATCAGTAAGTCAGATGAAAGGTGCTTTGGGCCTTATGGTCCAGCAGCAAAGTAGGTAATAATACTTCTTCAATAACATTTCCACAGATCAAATTATATCAGTTTCTGATATTGAATCATTTGATAATGTTAGGGGCTTTGGCAACAAGATAAAATTATTCTTCCTTGGTTGAGTCCTACCTCAATCTTCATCAGGGTCTCAGGAAATAGTAGTCAAGATGGTTGTGTTGATTTGAATCTCCCAGGATATGCTGTCTCCTGTGACTTCCTTAAGGGTGACCAGTAGCTTCAGCAAGTCAGGTTTGCCTGCCTATGGGTGACATTTTGTTGACAGTTGATTAAGTTACCTGGCTTCATCCCCACAGGAGGCTTCTCCCCAGGTGATATCTCTAAGGGTTGGGTTAAGCTATAAACTAATAGTATGGAGGGTCCTGCCACTCCCAAGGTTCTTGCACCTATCCCTGGCCACCATCTCTCCTTCTAGAATTTTTAATTTTGTCATGCCCACTATCACACCATCACTATCACATTGGCTTATAGTTGCTTCCTGAACCATTTCATTTATAAACTTAAAGGTTCTACAATCAGAGGGCAGCTAGGTGACACAGTGGAGAGAATACCAGTCATGGATTCAGAAAGTCTCATCTTCCTGAGTTCAAATCTGACCTCACAAACTTACTAGCTGCATGACTCTGGGAAAGTCACTTAACTGTGCTTGTCTCAGTTTTCTCATCTGTAAAATGAACTGGAGAAGGAAATGGCAAACCTCAGTGTCTTTGCCAAGAAAAACTCCAAATGGGATTACTAAAACTTGGACATGACTGAAACAACTAAACAACAATAAAATGGCTCAATAATCTCCTTTTCTAAGGAACAATAATTTGTCCTATTTAGAGCCCTTACTTGGACATATATAATTCTGGTAAGATAAAAGCACCAAGTGTCAGAAGCCCATGGGGAATGAAAGTTTATCTAAATATGCAGGTAAATCAGAAAAAAACTACAAGCTATTACCAAAGTGGTACTGAAATAAGTCACTGAAATATGAGTTAATTCCTTTAGACTTGGAAAGTGCTATCAACAAAATACAAATCCAAAATTTGAATAGTAAATTTGGGAGATTCTAGGAACCTTCTGAGTTTTAGGGGGAAACATATGTGTTGTATATTGTTTAGTTATTAGTTTGTTTGGGTGAAGCAAATGGGATTTGCTTGTGATACAGCTAGTAAGTATTAAGTATCTGAATCTGAATTTGAACTCAGTCCCTACTGACTTCAAAGTAAGTGCTCTATCCACTGCTGTCCCCACCCCTTTTTAAAATTTTTGTTAACATATCCTTATAAGGCAATTACTCTCTAATGCAATTGACTAAATTACTTTGGAAGGTAGTGAGTTGCCTTCCCTTCACTGGAAACCTTCCAGCAAAGGCTGGATGTCCATGTACTAGGGTCACTATAGAGCGTCCAGGTCTAGATTGGAAAGATGGCCTCTGAAGACTGCTCCAATCTGAGATTCTGTGATTCTTTGGCTCTGTGATCAGACCTCACTCATCCTTTTCCTACCATGAGACCCTTTTGTGCTCTGCTATATCACCAGTACTAAGATAGAGCAGCAGCATATGAGTTTAAAGTACTTCTAGAGTAATACAAAAATGTCAGAAGTTTCAAAGATGCAAAGCCTGTTATAGGATTTGGGAAAGGAAGGAAAACAAAGTATTAAAGGAAAAGCCTATAGGGCACAGCGGCTCCTTCCTCCACCAAACTGTGAATTAGATAAAGTTTGAGAAGATTGAGGTGGTTTGTTTTGGTTTTTAAGTCCTTCCAATATCCTTTTTTTTTCTTTACTGCATGCCCCTCTCCATCCTAAGGGTCTCTCCTACATCCCGTTTCTCTAAATCTTTGCTCTATCAAATGTCATGTTCTTCCAGATGAACTTTGTTATTATTTTTCTAGCTCTGTAAAATAATTCCTTGGGAATTTGATTGGTATGGCACTGAATAAGTAGTTAATTTAGGTAGAATTGTAATTTTTATTACATTAGCTTGGCCTACTCATGAGCACTTGATATTCTTACAATTTATTACTTCTGATTTTATTTGTATGGAAAGTGTTTTATAATCATGTTCATATAATTACTGACTTTGTATTGCCAATTGTCATGTTAAAAATCATTCTTCATCATTTTATGACCAAAAAAATCCCCATAATTTTATCTATCATAGAAGATGTCTCAAAACCTAAACCTATACATCCAAAGGAATGATGCTTTAATAGGGAATTTCACATAGAATGGGTGACTGTTGCCAGTAATTCATTCATTGAAGTATTTATTAAGGGCCTATTATATACCAGCTACTATGGCAAAGAAACTTCTTTAACTTCTTTATCATCATATCAGTGGTTGACTGCCTATCTTTATAAGAACGCTCCCCTTGGAGGGAGGAAAAAAGGGAGGATGTACTAGGAAGGGACAGGAACAAACAAGCGGAACACCTGAGCATTTCTTTTTGCTTATATTTTTGCTCATATTTTTGTTCCCAGTGCTTAGCAGATACCTGACATAGAGATGCACTAAATAAATGCTTGTTGATTGACTATTTGACACTGAAGCACTCACATTCAGGATAGAATAATTTCCTCTGGGGATTTATAAAAGAAATGTTATTTCCAAAGACTTTAAATCCATTTACCATTTTGAAGATTTTAGTTTTCCAAACTGTTCCAGCATTCACAAAAGAAATTGTTTATACCAGGAGACTTCACACAGAGCACTTGATGGAGGCAAAGGCAATCTTATTTCTCTCTAATGTTTCCTTCCAGAGTAGAGAGGCAAAGTGTTGTGGTAAAAAGCTCATGGGGATGGGGATGAGGAAACCTGGGGCCTGGTCCCAATTGTGTCATTTAACTTCCCACACAATGAAATTCACCTTAACTCATGGGAATCTGTTTCATCATCTGAAAAGTAAGAGAATTAAGTTATATGGTTACAAATCTAAGGTTACAGATCTAATATTTTGTCAAATATAACAAGCATTTACTCCAGCTTTCCCAAATCTATTTGTAAAGAGATTACATGTTCCCATCAGGCCCCTTCAGCAACATACCCATAAGTCCGTTATTCTTATATTTGTTTGTTTTGTTTCATTGTGTTTTTTTATCAGAAAAAATGTATATTTTTAGCAAAATCAGTCAGCCATCAGATAAACCTTTTCATATTTCTTTCCTAAAATGTATGCAGCTTTACCAGGATAAATAAAAATCAGCATGGGACATACAGATGTTCCATTTTATTTTAACTGATAATGATGAAAAGCAGCTGCTTCAGCCTGGCAGAATTGTAGTCCAACTGTGACTCTTCTCAGCATCCCATCCCTCCTCTCTTCCTTTCCAGTTGAGAAAGGAAAGAAAATACAGGGCTGTGCATCTGTATGCATCTTGCAAAGCTTTGCAATTCCTTTTGAGATGGCCTACATCATTTTTCTCATGTGTCACATACAAATCTCCCTTGGAAGAGCTATTAATTTAATTCTATTTCACCTGCACCCACTTCATTGTGAAGGAATCACTTGATTACTTAACTCCAAGAAATATAAGGGAATCAGGTACTGCATTTCAACCTACAATAACACTTTTAAGAATTCTAAAGTCAGTAGGGGAAAATAATGCACATACTGGAAGATCCAGGAGAGCCCTGGCAAATTTCCTCTAATGACAGACTGATTAAAAGACTTTGTTCTTTTGTTAAAATGCCATAGAATAATTAATGCCATGAATATCTATTAATGCACACTGGAAATATTAGTAGATGCAGAAAAGTGTCTAGATAGGTCTTCTAGTCTTTTTTTCTTTGACTTCAGGAATTGTCATTCAGTAATAATAATAGCTAACATCTAGATAGCACTTACAGTTTTGCCAATCACTTTCCATATATCCTCTTAGTTGATCCTCACAACAACTCTGAGTTAGGTACTCTTGTTATTTGCATTTTACAAATAAGAAAACTAAGGCTGAAAGATGAGAAGGAATTTTCCCAGTCATACAATTAGTAACCATCTGAGGCAATATCTGAACTCTAAATTCAAGGCTCAATGGCTATGTCACCTGGCAAAGAAATACATATAAAGGAAATCCATAACCTTCATGAGTTAAGCCTAAAGGATCATAAGAGCAGTCTGAATGAGTTATCAGATGTCATAATAGTAAGGACGGTGGAACAATTAGGACTTTCCCCCAAGCCACTATTTTTTTAATGAATCTTTTTGATGTCCATTGTTCTCATGCCACAGTAACTTCTAGTCTCATTTTCTCATTTACCAATAAGCTAAGTGATGCATGCCCTGAGAAATGAAGATTATTATCCAAGGTAACACAGGGTTGTTACCTTAGAACTAAAAGCAGGAGCTCGAGTTCAATACCCTTTCAATTTGTTCCATGTTGCTTCATCAAATCTATACACATTTTCACTAAGCCTGACAGGACTACTCCAGTCATGGAAAAAATTCTCTCAGTAATCCACTTGCCCTCTGGATGAAACAATCTTGTCCAGAGATAGATTAATTCAATTGTATTTACAAGCTCCAGCCAAAATCCTTTCTTTTAGAGGAAGCCTTTCCAAATATCCCTTAATGCTAGTGCCTTCCCTTTATTGATTATTTCCAATCTATCCTGTATAGAGCTTATTAAATGCAGTTTTTGTATGCTGTTTCTTCCATTATTCTATTAGTTTCATGAGAGCAAGGACTCTCTTCTTTTCCTTTTTTGTGTATTACCAGCCTGGCACATAGTAGGTGTTTAATAAATGCTTATTGACTGACTAACAAGATCAGGAACAATATCTATGCCCTGTTTCCTTCTGGCACTATTGATGACAATCATGCAAAATCTTTACCTTTTCTCCACAGAAATAAAACACTCCATCTCTCAACTCCATGCACTTTCATTCTGCCTATCCTCAATGCCTGGAAATGTTTCCCCCTTTACCTCTGCTACTTGGCTTCCCTGGCTTCCTTCAAGTACTATCTAAAATTTTACTTTCTATAAGAAGCCTGTACCAATTCTCCTCAATGCCAGTAGTTCTTTCCCTCTATTGATTTTCTCCATTTTTTCTGCATATGTCTTGTTTGTACACTGATATTCTCAAGTTGTCTTCCCATTATATTGTGAGCTCCTTGAATGTAAATACTTTCTTTTGCCCTTCTTTGTATCCCTGATTCTTAGCACAGTCCCTGGGACATAGCATAATCTTAATAAAGGCTTCTTGGCTTGCCATGGCCTGATTTGATTATATCAAAAAAATTAATAAATATCCTGTCAAGAGGGCAAGGATTTAAAGAGGAACCAAGGACCCTTGATCTTATCACTTGCTTTGTGGTTTTGAATTTCATATCAAATAACAAGGTCTTTGCCATCTTTCAGGAAGAGCAATTACCAGGCACAGTCAAATGCTGGACACTTGCCCTACTTTTCTTTACAACCAAAGGAATAGAACCATTCTGGGTCATCATATGACTGCACTGAAGCAGACACCACAGTGCAAGTCCCCTATTTTGGCTTTCTTAATCCAGAGCTCATAATTTTATCCAAAACCAGACAGTATTCAAATGTCAAAAATGTGATCTTCCACCAAATAATATTCCCATTTTTACTTCAATCATATATTTCTCTAAAAATGTCAGAGACTAAGGAAGGGCTTTAAAACCTGCTGGGTTTGAAGCTTTAGAGCCACATTTGATTGTCAGAATCCTTTTCCTTGTGGGACAAAAGTGATATTTCACTCCAATCAATGTTCTGTTCTATTTTCTCTGAGCAAATATTTATATTTTAGGTAAAATGTTCTTCCTTTAAAAGAGCAAGAGAATCATAAAATAGGAATATTGGCAGGGATGATAAAAATGAAAGAGTAATATGAGCAATCAAATACATCTGTACTGCATTGTTTATAAATGTTAGAGGCAAAGGAATAAATTGGGTGACCCAGTGTGCCTCTCCTATCAATGTCTAGATAGAATAAATTATGGCAGTGACCTGGGAAGTGACTTGGGTCAGTTGGATGGAAAATTTGGGGAAGGAAAAAGAAAAGGGTAAACTAAGACCCCTATGAGGCCAGTAACTGTCTGCTCATGCAAAACTAATGGCCTGTGGTGTTGCCAATCTATTTGTTTCTGCTCTCTTAATCATCAGTGGGAGTTTCTATAAAATGGAAGTGGCTGAAACTACTCTTATTGATCATAGAAAAGACTGAAATGAATGGGGAAGCCAGATGATAATTGTTCTAGTTTACCCACTCAACCTTGAAAGAGTCAAAATTCTTCTGGCCTATGAGAATATAAACAGAGATAGTCAATCAAGAGCCTGATAGTGGATTTACCCTTATAGGTGATATATATGTCAGTGATGCTGAGAGCAGCTCAAGCAGAGACTATGAGGAGGTTGCAGGTACTATGAGCCAGAGTAGATAATTCTTGAGACCCATGGGGAAAGAAAGAGAAAAAAAAACCTGTGACAAATGTTTATATGTTGCTAAGTATCAAAATTATTCATAGGTTTCTTCATCCATCTTCATCCAAGTACACTAATTCGAGGAGACATATGTTACCTAGTGCTTTCGATGAATATAAAGAGGAAACATGGTCATATGAAATAATATCTGTAAAAGACTTTGAAAACCTCAAGGTGCTATATAAATAGTACATATTTATTATTATCATTATTATTACTATTCTCATTATTTCAATATTTGAAGATTTATCAAGTGTTAAAGGGATTATGCCTGTGCTATCCCCAAAAAAACACAATAAGACCAATGAATGGGAAATAATAAAGAGGTAGATTTTGTCTCAATTTGAGAAACAATTTCCTAATGGTTAGAGCTTCCTCAAAGTGGAACGGGATGTTTTAGGAGGTATCCAATGTGTTAGATGTGACCTGTTTTGGTACTCTTTGGGGGAAAGTGAAGAAAACTTAGCCTTTAAAAACTCAAATGGGGAAAAAATATAAATTAACTCAATAGTGGAAGAATAAACAAAACAAAAGAATGGGTAGGAAAACCAACTTGCAATTGAAAAAGGGTCTGCCTTGTGGAAGAGGGAAGTTGGTTAATGGGTTTCATCATGGCTATGAATCCTTTCTTCCTTTGATGAACACTGAAATTAGGGAAAACAAAACAAAACAAAACAAAAAAGACAAGATAATGCTCCCATCAAAGTATTTGGCAAAGAACACAATATTATAGAGACTAGAGATAAAGAAATTTGGGTGTGTAACACTATAGTGAGGAGGATTTCCAGTTAAGTGATAATATCCAAGTATTGGATCAATATTTGTTGGATCAATGTCCACCTGGAGGGAGTTCTATGTTCTCTATCCTGTTTTGTTCAACATTTTTATCAATACTTGGTTTAAAACATAAATAGAATATGAATCAAAATTGCAGAAGCTGGGAAGGAAAGCTAATACCCTGCATGATAAAAACAGGATCAAAAAAGAGAACTGAACAAATTTAATAAGATGAAATTCAGTAGACATTAATTATGAAGTCCTGTACTGAGACTCAAAAAATCAATTATACAAATACAATGTTAAGCAGATTTGCTAGACAACAGTTTGTATTAAAGGAGATTTGGGTGTTTTGGTTGACTGCAAGCTTTATAATGGACTGTGGCTTCCAAAAACACTATTAACTTTTTTCTTTTGTTTTGTGATATAGACCTCTGATTTTGAGTAAAGTCCTGCTATCAATGCAGATCTACATTATCCAATTTATTGTCTCATCAAGTTACGAAGGGTATTGGGAAGTAAAATTACTTGAGCAAAGTCATACATCTCATATGCACCAGAGGCTAGACAATAATGCACGTTGTCCTGATGCCAGTTTTCTATTTTATGTTAATTTTGTATTATTCAAAATACAGTAGTTCAAGTAAGCCATTTCTATCTGCTTCGATAGAAAAGTATTGAATAGCATTTGGTTCATTTCTGAGTCCTATATTTTAAAAGAGCTTATAGGATTATATTCTTAAAGCTATGATGAACATTAGAAGCTATAAAGACCAAACCTCAGGGCAGATAGATGAGCATTAAACCTGGAGTCAGGAAGACCTGAATTCAAATCCATCCTCAGACACCCACTAGCTGTGTGACCCTGGGCAAGTCACTTAAACAATTGCCTTACCCAAAAAAACCCAAATCTTTCATGTAATCTGTTGAAAAAGTTAAGTGACTTGCCCAGGGTCACACAGCTAGATGGATGAGGCAGGATTTTAACTTAGGTCTTACAGAGTTCAGGTCCAGCCCTTTGTTTCCTGAGCTACCAAGGTACCTAATTTACGAAGAGTATATGCAAAGAAGAGCAATCATGACAGTGAGGAGACATGAAGCTATGTCAGATGAGAGAAAGGGTGGTACTTTATCTGAACAGGAGCCTTCTATGCACAATTCTGGGTACTTCCTCAGAATCCATAAGTATTTTTCTGCAGGCTTTCTTTATGTCTTTTCACCTTCTATAGTTTCTTCCTTCCTTTTGGACTTTTCATAGAACATTCTCCATGACAGTGGGTGACCACAAGTGTCCCTTTTTCATGTCTTGAACATGGCCTACATATTGCTTAATAAATGAGTTTAATTTAATTGTAACCAAGCTTTGATATCTACCTGTGTTCATGGGTCTTTAAAAATAATTCTTGGATCCGGAGAGCCAAGATGGTGGAGAGGGCACACACTTCTTCCTGACCTTCTCCCACAACCCTCAAACTCATTACCAAATCCAGCCTCTGAATTAGCTCTGGACTGGCAGAATCCACAAATATTGGGAGCACAACAAATTACCAGCAGAAGACAATTTCGAAGATTGCCAGAAAAAGTCTGTTTCAATCAAGCCTAGAGGGAAGTGGGCCAAGTGCAAGAGGGCCTAACACAGACACCAAATGCAAGCAGTGTGGACCTGGGTGGTGAGGCATTCGTGGGGTGAGTCAGACTCTGTGTGGTGGAGGATCTACAGGAGGAAGCTCCACAGGAGGAAGCTCCAGCAGTGTTGGCTACTCTGCCCTGCTGCAAGCCAGGGGATCAGCAGAGAAATCATAAAATATCCAACAGGAGCACAAAAGGTAAATAGTGAGCCCCAAAACACCAGAGTCTCACTGGACCTGGCCATGCCAGGGAGTCAGTAAACAGTGCCAAGACAAAGTCAGGAACTATATGAGCAAAACTACAAAACACTCTCCACACAAATTAAGTCAGATCTAAACAATTGGAAAAATATCAAGTGCTCTTGGATAGGTCCAGCAATTATAATAAAGATGACAATATTATCCAAACTAACTCTTTATTTAGTGCTATACCAATCAAACTTTCAAGAAATTATTTTACTGAACTAGGAAAAATACCAACAAAATTCAACTGGAAGAACAAAAGATCAAGAATTTCAAGGGAATTAAGGGGAAAAAATGCTGATGATGGTGGCCTTGCTGTACCAGAGCTAAAACTCTATTATAAAGCAACGGTCATCAAAACCATTTGGTACTGGCTAAGAAATAGAATAGTTGATCAATGGAATAGGATAGGATCACAGGACAAATTAGGCAATAACTATAGGAATCTAGTGTTTGATAAACCCAAAGACCCCAGCTTTTGGGATAAGTACTCACTATTTGACAAAACCTGCTTGGAAAATTGGAAACTAGTGTGGAAGAAATTAGGGCTTGACCCACACCTAACACCACATACCAAGATAAGATCTAAATGGGTGCATGATTTATATATAAAGAGTGATATTATAAGAAAATTAGAGGAACATAGGATAGTTTACCTCTCAGACCTGTGGAGAAGGAAGAAAGGAATTTGTGTCCAAAGAAGAACTTGGACTCTTAATTGAACACCAGATACATAATTTTGATTATATTAAATTAAAAAGTTTTTGTACAAGCAAAACTAATGCAGACAAGATTAGAAGAGAAGCAGTAAATTGGGAAAACATTTTTACATTCAAAGGTGCTGATAAAGGCTTCATTTCTAAAATATATAGAGAATTGACTCAAATTTATAAAAATTCAAGCCATTCTCCAATCAATAAATGGTCAAAGGATGTGAACAGACAATTTTCAGATGAAGAAATTGAAACTATTTGTGGTCATATGAAAAGGTGCTCCAAATCACTATTGATCAGAGAAATGCAAATTAAGACAACTCTGAGATACCACTACACATCTGTCACACTGGCTAAGAGGACAGGAAAAGATAATGATAACTGTTGGAGGGGATGTGGGAAAACTGGGACACTGATATATTGTTGGTGAAATTGTGAATGGATCCAACCATTCTGGAGAGCAATTTGGAACTATGCTCAAAAAGTTATCAAACTGTGCATACCCTTTGACCCAACAGTGTTTTTGTTGGGTCTATATCCCAAAGAGATCTTAAAAAAAGGGAAAGGGACCCATATGTGCACAAATGTTTGTGGCAGGCCTTTTTGTAGTGGCAAGAAACTGGAAACTGAGAGGATGCCCATCAGTTAGAGAATGGCTGAATAAAGTTATGGTATATGAATGTTATGGAATATTATTGTTCTGTAAGAAAAAACCAACAAGATGATTTCAAAGGGGTCTAGAGAGACCTACATGAATTGATGCTGAGTGAAATGAGCAGAACCAGGAGATCATTGTACACAGAAACAAGACTATAAGATGATCAATTCTGATGGACATGTTTCTCTTCAACAATGAGGTGATTCAAACCAGTTCCAATTGTTCAGTGATGAAGAGAGCCATCTACACCCAGGGAGAGTTCCATGAGAACTAAGTGTGGACCACAACATAGCATTCTCACTCTCTCAGTTGTTTGCTTGCATTTTGTTTTTTTTTCTCAGATTTTTTTTTCCTTCTTGATCCATTTTTTCTTGTGCAGCAAGATAACTGTATAAATATGTATACATATATTGGATTTAACATATATTTTAACATATTTAACATATATTGGACTACCTGTCATCTAGGGGAGAAGGTAGGGAGAAAGAAGGGATAATTTGGAGCAGAAGGCTTTGCAAGGGTCAATGTTGAAAGATTAATCATTCATCTATTTTGTAAATAAAACACTTTAATAAAAAATAAAATAAAAAGAATTCTTGGCAGAAGGTATGGGTGTGATGTGAATATGAAAGAATAATCTTTTTTCTTAAATGATGAATTAAAGTGTGAAGGAAGAATGTACAGGGAGAAAGAAGTGGAATGATGCAAATTATCTGCCATAAAAAAGAAAAAGCTTTTACTATGGTGTGGAAGAGGGTTAAGGAGAAGGTGAGTGTACCTTACTCTTATCAGAATCGGTCAAACAGGAAATAATACATACTCAATAGGGTTATAGAAATCTATCTTACCCTGAAGGAAAATAGAAGAGGAATGGGATATGGAAGGAGGTACAGTGATGAAAGGGAGGGCATATTGAGGGAGGGAGTGGTCAGTAGTAAAACACTTTTGAGGAGAGACAGGATGAAAGGAAAGAAAGAATAAAAGGGGAGAAATACGATTAGCAAAAGTAATTGTAAAAATTTTTCAAAGCAAGTTTCTTTGATAAGGCCTCTTTTCTCAAACAAAGAGGGAAACTGAGTGAAATTTATAAAAAATAAGAGCCATGCCCCAACTAATAAATGATCAAAAGATATGATCTGTGCTCAAAGGACTGCAAATTCATACATATTCTTTGTTCTAACAACCCCACTAGTAGGCATGAATACCAAAAGAAATTCAGAAAAAACTGGTGGGAGGGAAGAAAATGACTTATATGTACCCAAAATATATAGTCATAGCAGCTCTCTTCTCAAGACAAAAAAAATAGAAAGTCAGGGGATGTCCATCAATAGATGAATGGGTGAATAAACTCTGATATGTATTTGTGATGAAATATCATTCTCTAGGAAATGATGAGCAGAAAGCTCTCAGGAAGAAAAAAAAGCCTGGAAAGTCCTCCATGAACAAAGTGAAATGCACTGTATACAAAATAATGGCAATATTTTATGATGACCCCCTGTAAATAACTTTGCTATTCTCAGTAGTACAATCATCTACAATTACTCTGAAGAACTTATGATGAAAAATCCTATCCATACCCCCAAAATGAAGCAATTGTATCTAAAGATAGATTGAACCATTCTCTCTTTCTTTTTAACTTAATTTTTTGAGGGTTTTTATTTTCTTTAGGGTGGGAGTTCTATGTTTTTTTCACAATTTGATTTTTATGGAAATGTTTAGTATGACTTCACATATAGTTTCTTAATTGTGGCGGGGATAAGAGAGAGAAACTAAAACTCAAAATTCTTTAAAAACAAATATAAAAAATTGTTTTGGATGTAACAAATGTTTTGGATGGAAAAACAGAGAAAGAAAAAAAAGACGAGGAGACAGAGACAGAGAGACAGAGGTACAATAATATAAAATCAGTTAAATTGTATAATTCTGGCTGATAGCTTGATATCAGTTCAATAAGTATTAAATAAGATGCTTTCTGTCCAACTTCTTTTCTGCTACAGTTTCTAATGAAACTGATCTGGTGTCCTTCCCACCCAATCTAAAGATAAGAGAATAAAATTTTGTAACTATTTTAGAGGTTGAGATTTAATCTCTGGCCAAAAAGTTTCTATCAAGAAGCATTAAAAGGAAACAATTCAAACATTTTTGAAGGATTTGGAAGAATTGGAGAAAGATTATTGGAAGAAAACTTGAGTTCAAATTTTGCAAGCTAATTTACTTCTCTGGCCCTTGATTTCTTCTCTTGGAAATTAGGGGGTTAGAAAGTCCCCATTACCTCTAATAGTCTATGCTTCTATAAGACATTATAAAAATCAGGTTGATTATTCAAATTGAACATGATATATAAAAAGTTTGAGAGACAGTTTCTGGGTAATTAGTTATTTTATTAATCATGCTAGCAATAATTAATAAAAGGGATCAATGACTTTGTACAATGTCAATGACTCTTTTTGAAACACACTCAATATTTATGTGCTCTTGGAAAAGTTAGTGTTCATGAAGGTGGCAATCATCTCTGATTGGTTAACAATTAATGAGAGGAATTAATATTATTATGAGAGATGGGCTTATTATAATGGCAGGCCAGAGGATATGACTCTGATCACTCAGTCTTTTATGGAGACTTCTCTCTTATCCAAACTACCCCTGAGTAGAGCTGATAAAAGGGGGTCCATTTATGCTCATACAAAACTGTGGGGGAATACAATGGATTGGAATTCACCTTAGATTAAATTCTTTGTAAGGTTCTATAATTGGGTGTTGTAAGGACTCCTACCCAGGAATGAAAGGCATGTATTCTAGGGATTTTGGCAATTTCATGTATTAACAATGCCCTTCAGATGCAGGTTTGGCCTGGTAGAGAATGAGGATCTAGGAAGGGAAAGAAATCTGGATTTCCCCAATATTTGGTTATTTAATAATCATTTCTTTCAAACTGAAAAGCCACTCTGCTAAGCAATTTCTCAATCACTATAATTTTTGTGTTAATAGATTTTTTTAAGATTCCATTCTTTAAAATTTTTCCATTTTTGTTTACTATTAAATATTGGCTGATGGATTCTTTTGAGATGGACAGAGAATCTTTGTGTTTTTTTATTAGTACTTTCTAATTGGAGCACACTTTTGTTTTTCTTTACTATTCATTATTCATGGGGCTTAATAACTTTATCATTTGCTTTCAAATGAAATCTCTTGCTTTCAAGATATTCTATTCCTTAAATGTTATTGGTTTTAATCACAATATTTCTCATTGGATTTTCTTAAGCCATGTTTTTTGTATTCAAGCAGATAGTCACAAAATAAATATTCATGGTGCATTTATGTAATTCATAATTCCATGTGTAACAGGTGGTTTCAAATGAGTCTACAGACTTCATTTTCTCCTAGCTGGAAAAAAAAAAAACTGCTCCCAGAATAATATTTCAGTGGCATTTATTTATACATCTAATAAAAATGTAGTCATTAAAACAACCTCTCATCTTGTCAATCATCCATAGCAAAAATATAACCTACAATGTTTTATTGCATTCCTAAATGGTGATGTTTCTTGAAGTGCCAAAACAGTGACAGTAAAGTAGGATTTCTTTTCCTATAATGTTATTGCAGATAGCACCACTGGTGCTCGGTTGATGGCGAACAAAATAAGAATTTAAGAAATCGGATGGGCTATTTTTCCAAGGTAAATATGTAGTGCTTTACAGTACTGTGTTATGAATATTATAAGGTTTTGCAGGATTAAAATTTAATCTAGATAAGAGAATTCATTTGTTTCTTTCATGCTGGATTAAATCTCCTCTTAGGAATTGCCAAATACATTATTTAAGATAAACTATTACAGCAAAAGTTCAGCACACTCCTAACTTATCTCTCTAAGTGACAGTAAGAATCCAGAGAAATCTAGAATATTTAGAGAATCTCTTTTCCATTTTAACTTTGCACTGGAAAGCCTAAAGGATGGTGGCAAACACTTTTGTGAGCATATATCTCCTTTTTATTTTTTGCTTGATGTTAATAACTAAAGAATTAAGACATCTCTTGTATCATTTATTTCAAGAACCTTAATGATGTGAGATAAATGTGAATCTTACATGATGGAAGGGAATACTGGCAGAATTTTAAGGTATTTGTCACATTCTTCCAGAATAGGAGTGATTTTGTCTTTGAACGGTGATTGTGGGATATTAGGAACACAAAAGTATCCTTGACTACTTCAATCTTTGTTCCAGTCTATTGTGGCAGATAGATGATGTTATGCTGATTTTAATCAGCCCCAGAACATCAGATACTTTTTAAAAATAAGATCCATGGCCAATGAGAAGAGCTTTACCTAAAGATTCATAGAAGGAAGACCAAAGCAGATGAAGAATTCCTATTTCACATCCAGATTGTGATATTCAATTGTATGGGCAATCCACAGAAATGATCCACATTCCATAAATCTGGAAAAGACATTAGTGATGAATTTAGCATAGAACTGAATAGTAGGAAGAGAGCAATGGTGATTGCCCCTGGGGAATTATGTCATCCTTTTCATAACTTCAAGCTTGTCCCTAAAACAAACACACAAAAGATTGGAGGGCAGGAGAAGAAAAGTATATCCAACAAGAGAGAGACCAGTTTTTAATAACAATATTTTTTTTCAGTGATGCCGTATGTGCTGTGAGTCATGGGATAATATAACCATCAAAGAATTATAGTTGGGGGGAGGTTACACAATAGGCATTAAATGCCCCAGCATATTGCCAATGATGAACAGCATGGCAGAAATGGCATAAAAATACATTCAGAGAAACAAATGACTGCAAAAGTAGGTAACTTGAATATAACAAGAGTAAGGGAAAACAGATGGCCAATCTGCATGACCACTTGGTGTCTAGACCATGTTAACAGATATAGAGAAAGGCATCCAACATATTGGCTACCTGCTCTTTGGGAAGTTTACAGGAAGACAGAGAACTATAAATGACAAGAATGTGTGGATGGGTAGAATCTGCATCATTACCTTCAAAACTCTCAAACGGATGCAAGAGATAACAGATAAAATGTCATCGGGGCAGCTAGGTGGTGCAGTGTTTAGAGCACCAGCCCTGAAGTCAGGAGGACCTGAGTTCAAATGTGATCTCAGACACTTAACATTCCCTAGCTATGTGACCCTGGGCAAGTCACTTAACCCCAATTGCCTCATTAAAAAGAAAAAAAAAAAATAAAATGTCATCACTATGGATAGCCCCCCCCCCCCCTTTACACTCACACACCATCCCTTCCAGCTGTAGAGAAGTGCTATTAGTGATACATATCTTTCATCTGCCTGTTCTGGTATCAAGTAGCATCATGCAATTGACACATTTGCTCTCTATCTCCTACATATAGAAACACATTATTTCAAAACATGAAAAAGTATTAGAACCTATCTAGTTTTATACCCATCTAGACTCTTTATTCCAGCATTTCCAAAAATTAGGCATACAACATTTGCTTGAAGTCCTTCAATGAAAGTGAATTCACCACTTTCCAAAATATTCCATTCCATATTCCTAGAAAGCTAGAGTTCTTAACTTTTTTGATTTCATGCACCTTTTTTCACACTCTAAGGAAGGTTTCTTAAATTTTTTCAACTCATGACTCCTTTTCACCTGAGAATTTTTTATATGACCCCAGGCATATAGGTATGTAATAGATTTACATATCAAACATTTATTGAAAATAAATCATAATTTCTTCACCCTCACATTCAATTACAAGATCACAGATGGGGTCACAACTCATAGTTTTAGAAGCTGGGTTCTAGAGAAACCTATAGAGCCCTTCTCAGAATATTGTTTTTAAATGAATAAAATTTATAGGACTACTCCAAAAAATTATGTTTACTATAGTTATCAAAAAATTTTTAAAGCAAATTCACAAATCCCAGATTGAAAACTTCCTTTCTAAGGGCTAGGAAATTTCTCCTTAAATCATACCAAAATTGTCTTCTGTCAATCTAGCTGATTTTACTCAAATAGTGGCAGGGACACTAGTCATTTATCTCATTTTTGTTTCAGAAGTATATCACTCTAACTGATTATTCTCTTCATGAGAAATAATTAGAATTAAGCAAAATTCTCATTTCTAGAAATTGACAAATCTTCTCTTCTAATCTCTCACACCCTTTATTATATACATAATGTTGTAATCCTATGCTGGGACTGTTAAATGCTCCCTGAATCTAGGGGAGGGGACTCCTGAGTTTTTGAGGCAGAGGTTGGAGCTGAGGAAGGAGATTAAACCCAGATTTTTCAAGTTGTCTTCTAAAGCGTAATTGCATTATAGTATTATGGCAAAATAAGTCATATTACCAATAGGCAATTAGAATTGGGAGTAGCTGAAACCCTTCAGAGTAAGCATGGATGCAATTTTTTTTTTATACCTAGTGCTTTTGCAATGTCCAAATAATCTTCACTGATGTTTGACTAATCCACTGCTCAGAATCTTAAGTGCACAAAGACAGAGAAAGCAAGAGAGATGTGGCTGAAAATTGACTGAAGAGACTGAAACTATTAAGAAAGCTGTCTCTTGACAGAACATCTGTAATTAAAAGTACTAAGTCAGAAACAAGGTGTAAAATGATTAAGTTTGGGGTTTGTGGTAAATGACCTTCAATTTGTAAATGACTTTCTTAATACAATTAAAGTTCTACTTGCAACTTTGATAGGAAGTTTTTAGTCAATCAACCTCTACATGAAAACAAAAGTATGGTTTCTGCCACTTTAGCAAAGGGAAAAGGCATTTTACCAGATTTATAGAGCACTGACATTTCAAAAGCTCTAAGTTTGCAACCTGTCTCTAACTGATAGATATACAGATTCCTCCAGCAACAAATGATATCCAGTGTCTACTATGAATGGTCTCCAAAGCTTTGGTAATATTGAGGTCATTCCTGCAGCACAACTAGGAAGTCTTTTTGATTCAATCCATCATCTCAGCCCTTGAAAACTATCCCAATTTATCAACTAAAATAAATAAAATAAAAATACTGATACTGTTAAGTTATTAACTTTTGTAATACTGATCTAAAAAGTTTCTCCAACTCTAGGCTAACAGATAGATTCCAAAGGTAGCAGTTACTCCTCTCCTGACATTAATGTATAGCTAATCTCATATGCTTCTGACTGAGTAAAAGCTCAAAGATCCTTCTAGGAAAGTTCATCTCTTTCCTCCCTATCCTTCAGTATGCATTTATCCTGATGCTTAGCACACAATATGAATGCATTGTTTTCTTATTGTAACACAGTTTTATAATTCTGATGTAAAGGAAGAATAATAATGGAGAATTTCCAAGTAAAAGATAAGGAGAAACTCTCTCCATCATTGTGTGGACATGCCTAAACTAAACTATGCCAATGTTTATAATTAGTTATTATTATTAATTATAATATATTTATCTTATGTGATTGTTCAGGGATAATTCAGTTGCTTGTTCTGCCTTCTAAATAGCTTACGAGTATTTAGTGTGTTAAGATTTAGAAAGTGTTTTATAGATGTTATCTCATTTGATTTTACAACAACCCTTGAGAGTAGGGGCATTTTGCAAATGAGGAAGAGATAAATCAAGTGACTTATTCAAGTAAATATCTAAGAAAGTATATGAATTAAAGTTTCTTGTCACTCGGGTCCTGCACTTAGTCCACTCTTCCACCTGTTATACTATACTATATATACTATATTATACTATAAATCCATGAGGGATCCATTTGAATTCTATTGTACATAACCTAGCAGAGTAAAGAAGCTATTAGGTATCTATGATTATTTGTATATACGGACAAAGAAAATTTAATAAGATAATGTTTGTACCCAATGGTATTCTTTCAGAATTTATTCACTACTGATCCACCAGCAGATTCACTTTTACAGAGTAAGCTTTTATTCTTATTTGTGTTCTCACACTCTTTCTGTCCTGTCCCTGAGGTTAAAATTATTAGTGAATTCCTTGAGTGTGTAAGTTCTTTGAAATCAGGAATGGTTTGGGTTTTCTCAATGTATCCCTGAAACTATTCTAGTAGTTGGCATATAGTAAATGTTTAATAAATATTTGCTGACTGCTTGGCTGATGAAGTCATACATATAGTGTTGATCAAGTCTTCCAGTGATAGGAAGCTGAAAGGTAGTAATTGAATTCTCTAAATGAAGGACAGATTTATCTATAAAGCATTTCACAGTTTTCATAAACTTTCAGAGTTATTATAGATCTCACCTAGAAGAATTGAACAAGAATTTACTGTATAATACAGCAAAGAGAGGGTCATTTAGCTTTGGCTTAAAGAGCTTTATTAAAGGGTGATCCAATACCACTCAAAGAATCCTATTCTAATTTAGGATAAGTATTAGACACTTTTTCCTTTCATAAATCCAAAATCTGCTTCTCTAGATCTTTTATCCATTGCTGCTAATTATGCCTACTTAAATCTCCTAACCTCCAACTATTCTCTTTTCCTGGTAAAACACCCCCAGTTTTTTCCTTCGACTGATTTTCACATGGTACAATCATTTCCTTTCATCATCCTAAATACCTCTTTTATTCTTAAGCTGTGAAGCCCAGATTGGACATAGTGTTCCTGGTGCGACCTGTCCAGGACAAAGTGCAATGTTTCTATTACTTCCCAGCCCAGTACACTATACTTTTCTTCATGGATTCTAATATTGCATCAGTTGTGGTTTCTACTACATATCACAGTACTGATCAATATTTCCACCAATAATACTAGTTTGTGTTGCTTGCTTGCTTGGTTATTGTCCTGCAGTCTTAAAGAGAACCAAAAGAGCATCATTATACTGAGATCAAGTTACAGTGTGACTGGTTTTGACTGTGTATTATATACTATACATTTTCTTATCTGTATACATACTGTATCCTTCCTCCAGTAGGATGTAAGCACTTTGAAGACAGAGACTTTTCTGGTAATTATTGTGTTCTTAATAACTTGCACAGTGCCTTGAACATAATAAGTGCTTAATAAATATTTATCAAATTGTAATGAATTAAAATCAGTCTAATTATATATGTCCCACTTTGTGAAACTATTTGGTAAACTCAAGTGATAAGATTTAAAATTTTGCCTGGTAGTTTTAATTTTATTAAATTTCACCTAACATTCTAACCTGTCAAGGAATTTTGAGATTCTATTAAATTATATGTTACATAATTATGTGAGTACTGTTATTTTATAACAAATTCAGAATAAAAAATTAACATCAGTAGTTTGAAATACTGAACAAAAACAAAGATAAAATTTCATTGTAGAGTATGTAAATTTTTTTGATGGAAGTTTGAAAGAAAGGTAGGTATGGAATGGGGAAAGATGTGATTGTGACAGCAATTTTTATGAAAATGATAAGATACGCAATGGAATTGAATCTCAATAAGAGTTTACAGCATTATCATGACTGGCAAATAGGCTAATGCAATCACTGTCAGAAACCTCCAAAAAAGTTAATACTTAGAACCATTACTCATGCCTGATGATTTATACAGGCCAAATGTTATAGTGGAAAAGCACATGGAAAGCATTGATAAGTATTTTGACACCAAAGCATAGACACTAAAGATCTTCGCAAAATTTATATGGTAGATTTTGCTTTGTTTAAAAGGCAACAGTTTTAAATGACTTGCCCAGAATCACACAGTTACTAATTGTCTTCTATCTGAGGTCAGATTTGAACTCTAATCCTCCTGATTACAGGCTGAGGGCTCTATCTACTGACCCATATGTAGGTTTTTAAAAAATATTATCACTAAGTGGTGATGAAGCTTCAGAAGACAAAGGAAAATTGAGGTAGTAGACAATTTATTAAGAAGATGGTGTCTGAGACTAGGATTTAAGTGCTTTGTTAATGAAAAATCTTTTTTTTTTTATAAAGCTTTATATTAACAAAACATATGAGTGATTTTTCAACATTGACCTTTGCAAAAACCTTTTTTTCCCAAGCATTTCCCCTCTTTTCCCCCACCCCCACCCCTAGATGACAGGTAATCTAATACATGCTAAATAGAATAAATTATATGACAAATACAC
>JAJPUD010012853.1:0-17733 GCA_023553655.1 Myrmecobius fasciatus
TTTATAATGGAACTGGAGATAATGACATTCTCGAGAACAGATATTGAAATTAATCAAAGAAATTGATTCTACTTCTAAAACCATATTTTCCTATAACATTTCTCATTTTTATCACTATTCTCAAGTAGAATCAGCAAGTTTCTACATTCAATATCAAATCATAAGTGTTTATGAACAAACTGAATCCATGCTTCTTTAGATCCAGTTTCAAATTCAAGACTTTACTTCTACTTTTTTCTACTAATTTAATATACAGATATGTTAAAAATGCATCTTGTTATGGTCTCCTTCACCACTTCATCCTCCTTCTATCCAGTGTAGTAAGTTTATAATTAACTAAGATAAAGCAGCAAGATCATGAAATAAAATCGCAAAGGGGAAGCTATAATTTATGTATAAATTGTCCCTTTGACAAAAAAATACATCATTTATAAGTTGTATTACATTTTAAATAAAATCACACCCTGAAAAACATTCAAAATAAGGGAAAGTCATGTAGGCTTTGCTGGCAGGGACTTTTTGTCCTATGATATATAAATCTTAAGCAAATTCTAGAAATTTGCAGAAAGAAGAGCATGCTGAACACTAAATGGGGCTGATAACTGAGATGATGGGAATACTTTAACTTTAAAGTTTTCTGACACATTTGAAATGATCTGGATAGCTTAATGAACTTTTCCAAAATGGCAAAGAGAAGACTATGTCCCCCATGACCTTATAAAATGAGACCCCAAACTTCTGCCCCTCCTCAAGACTGCTCCCACCTTTATCAGAGACATTTTGCCAAATGGTCCCAACTCTAATCCATGGTTTCAAGAAAGATTTTTTGTCTTTTCCTTTCCCATTCTCTTCTCTATACTATCTATTTGCCTTCACCATTGCATCCCCCCTTCACATTTGTCTGCCTCTGTACACCCCTTTCACTACTTCTTTCTCTACTTTCTGTGTTTTTTGCCTCTATACTTTTTCTATGTTATTCAAATATGTTTATAGCTTGCTTCTCATTGGCATTGTTTTTTCCCAGTGAGTACCCAAATAATTTTAAAATTGGGTAACAATTCAATAGGTAATTAACAAATTATATCCTTGACTCTGTCATTGCACCATGGGCCATTTCATCTAATCCTGATTTACTTTCATTTAGCTAATATTTAATGAACAATATCCACCCAACATTTTCTGTTCTATCACTTTGTAATTCTTCCTGAGGACCTCATTGTGGTTAATTATGGTTTACATAGGGGCAGCTAGGTGGTATAGTTGATGGAAGAATAGGTCTGGAGTCAAGAAGATGAGTTTAAATCTGGCCTCAGACACATTAACTATGTGACCTTGAGCAATTCACTAATTTCTATTTGCCTCAATTCCTCCTCTCTAAAATGTGGACATACCATAGAAGGAAATAGGAAAATCACTTGGGTATGTTTGCCATGAAAACTCCACAGACAGTATTACCCTGCTATTGTATACAGGGTGACAAAGATCATTAATGACTTAATGACTGAAAAACAACATGGTTAAGGTAAAGGGTCATAAGCCAGAACTTGGCCTTATGTAATTAAGAGATTTTCCCATAAAATAATGATTACAATTCATTCATTCAAGGACAGGAATATTCTTGTGCTGACATCTAGCAGTAAAATACTTGCTAGCTGGTTATGAAAGATGTAATAAAAGTATGAGATTATAGCTTCCAAATTTGTACCTCCAATGGACTACTCAGCTAAGGAGGAAAATTATAAATCAATTACAATTACAAAATTTGAATATCAGAATTCATCAAAAGATTTTATGAACAACTGAAAAAAGCAAAAATGACAGCTTTTGCAAAAAAATGCTTAAATATGCATTTTTAGAAATATAGTTATAATTTTATACTAGATGGAACAATGGATAGACTGCCAGGCTTATGGTATAAAAGATTCATCTTTCTGATTTCAAAACTAGCTTTTGACACTAGATGTGTTACCCTGGGCAAGTCCCTTAACCATGTTTGCCTCAGTTTCCTTATCTGTAAAAGGAGCTGGGAAGGAAATGGCAGACCACTACAATATCTTTGCTAAAATCCCAAACAAAATCATAAAGAGTTCGACATGACTAAAAACTACTGAACAATTTCAGGATTATAGAAAATCACTATGTGTCAGGAAATAAACTTAGAAAGAATAGTGTATGTTTTTTAAGAAGGATGGGAACTAGAAAAATAATTTTTAAATGACATGATCTCTGAATCAAGAGGTATTGCAGAAATTATAAAGTTTAAACCATCCTTACACCTAATTTCACACTATAATTCTTCATGAGGTTCTTTTTTGAAAATATATTATCCTAAAAAACTCACTACACAAGGAACCATGTGTTCAAATAAAAACAAATAAGTTACTATTTGAAAAATTATAAAATTGGGAAAGTAACATATTAATTGTAATACTCCTATTACCAGATTGCTTGTGTATTCTCAAATGTAGAGATAATTCAAGGTTAATATCAAGCCAAGAAAGGACAGCAAGGTATTGCAATGGGTAAAGTGCAGGAAATTCATCTCCCAAAATTCAAATCTGGTCTCAGATAATTAATTAAAATTGTACTAATTGTACAGCTCTGGGAAAGTCACTTGACTATATTTGCCTCAGTTTCCTCATCTGTAAAAATGAGGTGTAGAAAAAAGGGCAACTAATAAAGTATCTACCAATAAAACCCCAAGTGGGGTAACAAAGTGTTAAGTATGATCAAAACAACTGAGCAACAGTAATGAAAGGCTCTAAGTTCCCCAAATGTACATATAGGATAAGAGTAATAAAAAAGGAAAAAAAAAATGGTTTGACATGGGGTGAAATTGAATTGTTCACTGTTTCTCATTTAAAATACTTTTATTGAGTCAAAGAGACCTGTCACTTCTTAAGTAGGTCAAGGAACATCACTACAACTTTAGTTTCTTTCAAGTTATCTAAGGTTGTGTTAGCAAAATAACCTTGATTATACAGTTGTGTCACGGACCAGAAATAGAACTAATTGCATATGACATGTTGGCCATCCTATTGCTGAACTAATCTTGAATCCTGATGGATTATTGTCTGATTGGGCCAATAGCATGCCATATTATTTTGGTATTTTCTTTCTCCTGGCAGAAGCTCCAAAACCATCAGCCAACAATGGAATGGGCAAATTAGAGACAGAGATCTCTTACATAATTTGTTACCCTTTATACCTCTCTCCATCATGTGTTTAGGTTTCATTTTATCAACATTTATAAAAAGAAAAGAGCAAACACTTAAAAATGTGAAAGCTTACTTGACAATTGAGAATAAAACAGATTTTTAAAATCAGTCCTTATGCTGAAGTATTTCATGATGCTCTTTATAGCTTTAATAGTAATAAGATAAACACACACACATATTACCAGCTGTCCATAAGTTGAGCACAGGGAAATGATAATTATCTGATAAATTAGCATTAAAACATAAATCCTTTGTTCCATTAATTTGTTTGTTATTCATTTCTAAAGAAATCATCCACGTCTAGAAAATGAGATAATTACAACAACGTGTATCATATCTATTTGATCATAATCAGGTGGCTTCAGTGATCACTACTAATAGCAGAGAATGCAGCTATGATCAAATGTTGTAAAATGTATAAAGGATGGTACACTTTCTTGAGTAAATTTTAAATCACTAAATAAATGTCAGATTTTACTACTCCTGTATTTTTTTCTCTTTTTATAAGAATATAAAGTTAATGAGAACATGTACATCTTTCTTTTTCTATGTGTACTCACAGAATTTAGGCTATAGTATCATCTTATAAACATTCATGTTAATTAGTTCAGTTATAAGATTTTTAGGCATTTTCCATGTTATAGCTTCACTCACCAGCAAGTTATTTTGTATTTTTTTCACATAATTGAGATATTACAAAAATGGATAAAAATCCAGAAAGTTTCATTTGTATGTAAATGTAGTGGATTCCTTCTTAGTCAAATAAAAACTTCTTGAAATGAACTCTTGTCTAATTTTTGTTTTGAATCACAAGCAAATAGCACTATGCCTGGCCTTGGGTAAATTATTAGTAAATAATGAATAGTTCATTGATTGATTGCTATAAAAAATCAGAGGGTGATAAAGCAAAATAATATACAGAATAGTCAAGGAAAAAGCCCTCAGAATCAACAAAGGGAATTGATAAGATGTGAGGTGAAAGAATTCACAGTACCCTGACATTGAAAAATCCATGATTCATCTCTTCTTGACATTTCAGTTTATTTCCGTATAATAAGTATAAAGAAGTAAAACATATTTTTAATTTTTTAAAAAAGGAAGTCAGAAATGTCACATCTAGGATATTGATGAGATCTACAATAGATTTCAATGTAGAAATTTAAAAAAAAAGAAGATAAAGTAGAATCAAATATACATAAAATTAAGGTTTGGTCCACTATGAACACTAAAAGATTTACTAAAATGTGTTGAAGACAGTATTAGACTTAGAAGCAATATTTTTTCCAATACCTGACAATATTTTGACTATTAGTATTCCTTTTTATCTTCAAAGTGTTTTGTGAAGGCACCTAAGACAGGCTGTCCAAAGTCTATTGGGATTGTTTTGAATCACTAAATCACTGAGAAGAAGCAAGTCTTTCATAGTTGATCTTTGCAAATTCTTGCTGTCACTGTATACAATGTATTCCTGGTTCTGCTTGTTTCGCTCAGCACCAGTTTGTTTAAATATTTCCAGGCCTTTCTAAAATCAGCTTATTCATCATTTTTATGAAATATTTATATTCCACATATACCACATATTTTTGAAAATACAATTCAACAAATATGATTTCTATGGAATATTGAATTCAGAAAAATTCAAATGAATTGAAAATTACAAGGTTGTCTAAATTTTATAATGCTGCTACCAGACACCCACACCCTGCCTCTCTCTGACCTCCTTACACACACACACACACACACACACACACACACAGAGAAGTAGTGGGATAATATTGTACTATGTTAAAGTGGAAAACATTAAAAAAGATAATCAAGAACTATCACTTCAAAATTATTTCAGGCTGAAAACTTAAAATATATATGGACTAAATAAGTGTTCAGTAAAACCCAAAAAGGCAGCTAGATGGTGCAGGGGATAGAATGCTGGACTTGAAGTTAGGAAGATGAATCTTCCTGAGTTCAAATCTGGTGTGAAACATTTGCTAGTTGTGTGACTGTGCTAATCAATCACTTAGTCCTGTTTACTTCAGCTTTCTTATCTATAAAATGAGCTGAATAATTAAATGGCAAAACACTCCAGTATCTTTGCCAAGAAAAGTCATTGGGAATCAGACACAATTAAACAACAACAATAATTACCTCAAAAAATAAAAACCTAAAAAAATGTTAATTCTAAATATTAAAAAAGCAAAACCAGAAATTGTTTAGATCCTTTCTCTATATTTATGAGCAAAACACTAAAAAATATTATATCCATCATTTTTCCTTCCTTTTTCCACATGATTGAGTAAGTACCACCAAAATTCTCTGGAGATTGTGGCAGGCACTTTAGCAGTTACACAGCATGAATATAATGTTGATTTTTATCACAGCCCTTTGTTTCAAAGAGAATCTTAGAATTATTAAAAATTCTGTGTTCTTTCTTAAATGAAATGAGCTCATTCTCTTATACCTATTAAATGCTGTTCCATTTATCTTTCATTGTAGGCTTCAAGTATATGTGCAGAGAGGTTTTTCAACCAGCCTCAAATTACAGTTTGTATATATAACCTCAAAATACAGAAAAGACATTCTTCATCCATTTTTGCCCTCCTTGTGGCAAGGGTTATATTTTTTTCATCATTCAAAAAAATACCAAACAATAATCCAATGAATAATAAAAGTGTGGACAGGTATTGAAATTTTGAGAAATAGATTTTGGTTTTCTGAATAATGAATACAGTGAAAGGACAATTAACATAAAAAATAACAGCTTCTATCAAAAATAATGTTAATGATGAAAAAGGCTTCAACAGTAGGAGATTCTTTTTCATTAGAGATTTCCAAGAAAAGACTCGATGATCACTTGTTAAGTGGATTGTACTGATAATTTGGTTTTGTGTATGAGAGGCACTAAGTTGCTTCAGAAGGCTCTTCTAAATTTGGAATTCTATGATTTAGTAAATATAGTCATTGAGTATCAATATAGATGGCATGGTATATTTCTACAGCCAAAGAAATACTCAAATAGTAGTTTATATTTCTTACTACTTAAATGAGAAAAAAAATTTTTAACGATTACTCATTGATAAACTACTAATACAAATTACAACAATATTAGTGCTGTGAAGAGAAAAAAGTGAACTGAGATGTACAAAGAGATGGATAATATTGGACATTTTTAGTATTGAAGATACTAGCAAGAAGAGAAAGAGGAGGAGAAGAAAGAAGAAATACATTGAGTGTGTGAAATTTATTTTTCTACTATTGCCAAAAGACTGCCACCTGTGTTTGAAGGGCATGTGGGCCTTTGTGTTAATAAAATAAGACATTGAATGTTGGGTAATGTTTCTTCACTTTCCAAGTTATCAGGTACAATAAATTGTTCCCTATGAGACTGTGGATAAATTTTTAATGTAAAAACCAAGGATATGACACATCTAATGATGCAGAGGAGAATCATCATGTGTGCCACAATGTTGGAGGGTAAAAGAGGATTCACATGGAGGATAGAAGGAATCTGAAGAGTAGAAAAGGGAAGCAGTTTTGAGATTTTCCTCAATTAGTGGAGAATTGAATTAATTAAAATGAATAATAAGTGAATAACCATTACATAGAATACAATTTCTACTGGACTTTCATCAAAAAATATAATGATAAATCATGTTCTGTGATGAATATGAAAAAAATAAGATCATGAAATCATAGGTTTAGAACTGGAAGCAATCATAGAAATAACACAATCTAGCAACCTTATTTTGTAAATGTATGGGTGATTGAATGAGCTAATGAGTGGGAAAGCATTTATTTACTAAGGACTTATATACAAATGGATAAAGTAAGCACTGGTGATTTTAAATTAAAACCAGAAACAATCTCTTTTCTCAAGGTGCTTACATTCTAATTAGGTACACTATTTATAGAGAGAGGTTTTAGCTGGGAGTTAGATAAAAAGGCTTTGTGATTCCTGGAGTATAGTTGAAAAAACAAAACAACAGCCAAAAATAATGATGTGTATACATTCTTATAATTTCCATTTATAAATAAACCGTGTGAACTTCTGTTGTTGAATCATTTGTCATAGCCAAACACTTTGGTTATGAGAGTAATTTGGGAGTAATATTCTGCATTTGTTGTTCCTGAAGAGGCAGGGCTCCTATGGAGAAAGTTAACAGATGTTTCATCAATGGATATTTATCTAGAAATTAGGTAGCTCTAAGAGTTGGTTTGGAAGTAGGCTTCTTGGTCTTTCCAGAATGCTTTTATTTGCCTGCTTCTTAGTGATAGTTGGCTAGTAATTGAGGTGATGGCATGGATGACAAGCCCATTTTCAACAGGATTATTTTCCTTAATGATGACTAAAAGAAGCAAAATAGATGCAGTTTTACTAGTTGGGAGAACATTGGTATTCCTGGGACTCTTGAGCTCAGTTTCTTGGGTTATCTCCATCATGACAAGGAAAAATGGTGGTTGAAATAATTTTATCCAAGTGACCCAGTTTGTTCAGTTAATGCAATGATACAATTGCGACCCATGAACTTTAAATAATTTGCCCCTGTACCATTCAGGTAGATAGTAGCAAGGAGAAATTTTGAACCCATGTACTCTAATTTAAAGCTCATTGTTATTTCTGCTCTACCATATTGATTATTCCTTAGAGTCATTGTTGAGTTATTTTAGTCATGTATGAATCTTCTTGATCCCTTTTGAGGCCAACAGTGTTATTAAGTACTTTGCCAGGGTCATGCTGCTAGTAAATGTTTCAGCCTAGATTTGAACTCAGGAGGATGAGTCTTCCTGACTTCAGGCCAAGTGCTCTGTCCATTGCACCACCTCACTGTAATATTTATAAAAGTAGGGTTTTACTAATTAAAGTATAAATAATCAACCAAGAAAAATATGTTTATGAAATATCTTTGATGTATTGGAATGCAGTCAAAAGTTAATGTTCCTATTTTCATAAAACCTAGATTTAAAAAAGGGAGTTAATACACAAATTTATAGTTGTTAAACCAAATAAACACAAGGAATCTTGGAGAAGGAGGTATTTAAACATTGGGAGCAGCAGGAAAAGTTTCATGTACAAAAATCCCACTTGATAGAAGCAAGGGAATTGAAGAATTAAAGTTTTTGAGTCCCTTCATGAGAGGAATCATTGTCAAGTTTTGCAGGTAGAAAATACATAGTCATATGCAGAGAATGGCGATAGTCAAATGTGTCCATGAAGTTTAAAAAAAGGAAAAGATTCATGAGTAAGGAAATTTGAAAAGTAGGAAGGTTTAAGGCTGTAGAAAACTCCAAAAGCCAAAACTAAGAGTTCATATTTGTTCTTAGAGATAATAGAATCAGTGAAATTTATAAAGTAAATGTGGGTGACATGATCAGGCCCATGATTCAGAAGTATGACTTTGGTGGCTGTATGGTGTAAAGTTTAGTTGGAGTGGAAAGAAGTTTAAAGAAAGGAGAAAAAATAGAAACCAACAGTAATAATCCAAGTAAGAGGTAACAGCTGTGACCCTGAAAAAATGGGGCATATTATTATATATTTGAGGCAGCTAGGTGATATAGTGGATATAATGTAAGACGGAGACTGAAGACCTGGTTATAATACTTATTAGCTATGTGTATGAGTAAGTCACATGATATTTGTTGGCTACATTTTCCTCATATTCAAAGGAGAATAATAGCAGAATATTTCTCCCAGGTTGTTATGAGATTGAAATGAGATAAGACATGAAGGGCTTTGTACAATTGAAGAATCAATTAAAAACTAATTATCATCACCACTACCACCACCACCATCATCATCATCACCATCATCATTATTATCAATGTATGAGAATGGGGAATTCAAGATGATACAGTGGTTACAAAAGGGTGAATAGAAGGGAAATTTGGAGGAGTGAAATTAGAGAGAGTAAAAAGATCAGTCAATTTTATATACGTAGAAATTGAAAAGCCTATTGGACATCTACTTGGAAATATTGAAAATAAAGTTGTTTTGAAGAATTTGTCCTCAAAAGAGATACTAAAAGTAATATATAGTTTTGGGATCATTATAATAAAGATTACCACTGGACCAATGAGAGCTGATAATGTCATAAAATGAGGGGCAATAGAGAGAAGAGGCTTTGGAACATAATCTTTAGGAACATACATAATTAGTAGAAATGATTTGACAGAAAACAAAACTGAAAAGGGGTAGTCAGAAAGATAGGAGAAAATCCAGGAGATAGTAATGCCAGAGGTGAAGCATCGGGGAGGAAGTGATGTACCATGTCACATACTACTGAGAAGTCAAGAAGTTTGGAGTTTCAGAAGAGACCGTGATAGAACAAAAAAAATCTTTTATATGGCATATGGGGTTTCAAAATATTTTCTTAAAATAGCATTGTGAAGTAGGTAGAAAAATAAGAAAAAAGACAATTATTTAAATCGTTAAATTCAGAGCCTTTTTAATAGCCTAAAGAAAGTAATAACAAAATATAATCTCCATAAGAAAAGAAAAAAAAGAGATCATTAAAATTATTGAGGTCAAAACATATACAAACTAAATGAAGAAAAATATCATATTACTATTTATAACCTTATACTATTTTTGCAGTAATCCAAAAGAAGTGAACATATAGGAAAATCTCTAAATTATCAAAATGAAACAAATCAGAAAATAATAACTTAAATTAACCAGTTTAAGAAAGAAAAACTGTACATTATAAGAGTGGCCTGCAAAGTAACATCCCCAAATGCATTGAAAAAATGAATGCTAACCAACTTTAAAAATGGAAATCTTATGAAATGACTAATGTATTTCAAAGCATAGACAAATATAGGTGGCTACCTAATTCCTAGAATAAGTCAAAGAAGGTTTTGATCTGTAAGCCAAGATAAGATGAAAATGAGAAAGAAAATTATAGGGAAATGTCATTAATGAATATTTATACTTAACCTTTCAAACTTTCATGGCTCTATGTGCTCATTTATAAGATGAGACCTTCCATCATATAGATTATAACCCATTTATTCCTTCTGATACTTTGAGACCTGTGCCCATGATTTTCCAGAAACTTTTTAAAGAAATGTTTTGATCAGATAGATGCTAGTAATACATACAGGGCTAGAAATAAAAAAAATATATATATGTATATATATATATATATATATATGTGCCTGTATACTTATAGATGTATATACATGTGCTAACTTTTGAAAGTTGTTTTGGGTTTATAATGTGTGCATATATATATGTACATATATGCACACATTATATATACATATGTATGTGTGTATGTGTGTGTATATATATGTATATGGAAAAACAGACAGAGACAGACCTGGGGGAGAGAGAGAGACAGAGACAGACTGAGAGAGAAACAAACTATTGAAGTAGAAATGTCTATTTCAAAAAAAAACTACTAGGAAAATGGAAAGTAGTTTAGTAGAAAATACATATAGATTATTATTTAACAACATATAGCATAAGTTGCAAGTGGATATTCATTCTAAATATAAAAGCTGTGTGACGGATCCTTAAGAATCATATTTTGGGGGCAGCTAGGTAATGTGGTAGATAGAGCACCAGCCCTGAAGTGAGGAGGACCTGAGTTCAAATCTAACCTCAGACACTTAACACTTCCTAGCTGTGTGACCTTGGGCAAGTCACTTAACCCCAATTGCCTCAGGAAAAAGGAAATCATATTTTCTACAAGCATGTATGCATCTCTCTCTCTCCATACACACACATGCATATATATATATATATATATATATATATCCACACACATACATACATGCATAAATCACAACACACATTGTATGTATGTGTGCATAAAATACCATGGTATTTTTATTGGCATAACATTCAAACTCTAAATTAATTTAGTTAATGTGGTTATTTTGTTAAAATGGCACAACCCAACCAGGAAAAATAAATATGTTGCAACTCATTCTTTTATTTCTATAAAGAGTGCTCAATGTATCTCCTGTGTATTTCAAATATACTTGATGGTTTGACTCAAACTCATTGTATACACTTTGTGGTTACTTTAATTGGTATTTCTCTTTCTATTATCTTCTGGTTTTGTTATTGGTATTTAGAAATACTGATGATTCTGTGGATTTATTCAATATGTTGCTATTCTACTGGATACATTAGTCATCTCAATTATTTATTTTCTTCATTCTTTCTCCTCCCCTTTCTCTATTTATTTCTTTAATTTCATTCTGTTTTCATATACCTACTGTTAACAATACCATAACTCATTTAAAAAATTCTGGGAAAAGGGAAAATCCTTGTTTATTATTACAAATGATAAATTATCATAGTTTTTGGTTTTAAAGATATGTTTCTGATTATGTTAACAAAGGGGTTTTCCATTTCTGTTCTTATTAAGTATTTTAACATGTAGGTGTGACATTTTATTGATATTGCTATATTAAAGTCAGTTTTTAATAGGATCATGTTATTTATGTCCTCAAATTAAGCCATCCTGTCATCTTTCATATTGATCTAATGTCATAATAGTAATTTTGGTACCCCCATATATGCTTTTTAAAAAGTATCTTACTGGATTTTTTTGGCATCCAAAAATATGTAACATCATTCTATGGTTTGCTGTCTTTTTTTTTCCTCTCTCAGAAATCTTAGCCATGTAGAGTCTGAGTCCCCTTAGACTTGGGGTGGGTACTTAAGAATACATGAGTCATCATACCTTGAAGAACTATTGACTGGAGATGTTACCAGATATAGATTTGGAGTAGAGATGGGTCAGGAAATGTCTTTGGAATCTAAGTGCCACTATATCCTTGCTATATATTCATTCTGTGTTCAAGTAAACAATCCCCTTTGGTAAATCCTCAGTGATGTGTGAGTACCTCATTTCATTCCAAAATCAAACCTAAAATAAGAGGAAGCTGCCATTAGTTATGCCTACAACAATGGAGTAGTTGAGAACATCATAATTGTAATCACCATCTTCTTCTCAGTATAATATAACAGCAATAATACTAAGAATATGCGTATGTGTGTGTGTATGTGTGTGTAGTTGTATAGATACAACTATATGGTAAGTTTGATTTTTATAGATGAGGAAACTGAGGCTAAAGGTAGCAGAGTCATTTGTCCAGGGTCACACAACAGGATGTGAACTCATGTCTTCCTGATACCACCTCCAACACTTTCTCCACTCAGTGCCATCTAGATCTCCCAGGAAATCTTAATTTGCAGACCATTTTGAAGAAGGAAGAAGAGAAAAAGCAGGATAGAAGACTGTGATGAATAAAAGCACCATTAAATGACAGGCAGTTGAGGGAGAACAGAAGCTGTAGGAAACTTGTTTGTTGTTTGTCCTTAGTTCTTGAAAATGACCATGACATCAGGGAGTTGATAGTATGTTATGCAAGTGAATTGGATTTAAATGAGGGAGGGCCATGCATAGTCAATAACCTCACTTTTTCCTCTAGACCCATGTGGATCCAGTGGCAGTTATAGACCAGCTTGACTGTAAGTGGCCCTTAGTATGGTCCCTTAAACCAAATTAAAGTGGAAGGAGGACAAGAAAAATGTTGAGGCTATGTAAAGACAAAAAAACCAACAGTTCTTGCTCTCAGAGAGTTTTCATTCTATTTACTTAAAAACAATACAAATTAGAAAACAAATTCATGGGCAAATTAAGACAGTACAGACCAGTGAGAGGATCAAGAATTGCTTCATCTAACATGTGGAACTTGAGATAAGCTTTGAAAGGATCCAAAAAGATGGGGTGAAACAGGATAAAATTCCAAAAATGGAGTTGAAGTAAAAATAAGAAAAGGAAAGAAGTTCTTTAGTTTGATTCAATGATGTAAGGCTTCCAAATCATATCCTAAAAGATTTGGTTGAAAAAACATATTTAAATTGGAGAAACAAGGATCTAATGGGGGAATGATATGCTTCTTAAAGTATTTGAATGTATCTAGAAGATAAATTGGAACTGTTCTGCCTATTTCCATCAGATAGAAACAGGTAAATAAAAGGTAAAACCTCCTAAATTTAAAGCAATTTAAGAAAGAATATAATTATGGGTAGTACCCTACTCCATCCTCCCTTTACTGAAAGAATTCAAGAAAACCTAAATATCAGTTGACCTAGGAATGCTGTAGAAAGAATTCTTTTCAGGTCCAGGTTGGACTATATGGTCCCTGTAGCTACTTCCGAATCTGAGATTGTGCAAGTTGTCCTGTAAAAGAGAGAGAATTTATGTTTATTGAAATGTTCTCCAGCAAAAGCATTGGTGCTATGGCTAATAACCAATTCTTCCTCAAGAAGCATAAAAATATTAAGAATATTTCACAGGCTGGAACATTCAGGAGTAGAATATAAAATTTCATAACCAAACAGATAACTTTACATTCTCCTTTTACAAAAGTGCAGTGTATAAATCAGTGAGCTACAAGCATAGGTCTGTTTTGCTTTTAATATCTCAACTTAAAGAAATATAAAAGTTGCAATTGCCTCCTAAACCCACAGGGCTTCCACAGAAGATAAATAGAGCTCTGGATGAGTACTTCAGCAATGAGGCTTCATAGGGAAACTTTGCTTTTAATCTATTTGCATAATTTCATATTTCATTAGATAATCAGGATTGGTGAGATCCTATTGAGTCATATTTCCCTTTAAAAATTACTGAATCCTGGCCAATGCATACACCATGCATCTATAGGGTCATGCAATTAAACAACATATGAGATATAATAAATAGGAGGGAAATGGTATTATGATACCTGCAATTTTTTTTGCAATGATATTGACTAGAATATTACAATGTTTACACCCCATGGGAATTTTATCTCTGGAAAAAAAGTGGTCCTTTTCAGTAACAGGTAACAAGTACAGTATCCAACTATACCTGAACCTTGGAGGAATTTGCCTATAATGGAGAAGGAACTCTTCTGGGAATCAGTTCAATTGGCTTCAAATCTTTGCTTTAGTCAACCAGATTCAACTCAATCTCTGTGAAACTGTCTAAGTAAATCTTCCATTTGCTCTTTCATGTGATTGCCTCCTCTGGAAATCTGGTATAAGGATGTCTGTGACAATTTGTTGGTATAGTTGATAACTTACTAGCTTGCTTGTACACACTTATTTTCCCTTATCCTCAAGTTCTTTTTGTGGGAAAAAAAGGGAATGGTAAATAGAACTATTGTGAGAACCAAGGGAATAAGGGAAGGAGATATAAGAATATAAGCATTTATTAGTTGTCTGCCATTTTCCAAAGTGCTAAGCACTTTAATAACATTGTCTCATTTGATATCCATTAAAGTTCTTGATTTCATATGAAATATCGCTTTACATAAAGTTTAATTTGGAAACATTAAAACATTATATAAATGCTGCTAATTTTCATAACATGATAGAATTATGATTCATTCCCATTGGTAAAGAATTGGTTGGGGCAGCTAGGTGGTGCAGTGGTTAGAGCACCAGCCCTGAAGTCAGGAAGACCTGAGTTCAAATCTGGTCTCAGACACTTCCTAGCTGTGTGACCCTGGGCAAGTCACTTAACCCCAATTGCCTCAGCAAAAAAAAAAAAAAAAGTAAAGAAAGAATTGGTTGCTGACTCTAGATCTTTCTATAATTAACAAGTAGACTATGAACAATTCATTTAAATACTGTTTCTTCAATTTTCTTCTATGGTCCTGCAGAGATCTAAAGTGCCATGAGTTAAAGTAAATTATACTTATAAAAAAAAAAAAAAAACTCTTAGAAGTCATAGAATAATACCACAAGTTACTCCTAAGGAAAAACTTAGTTCATTCCTCTTATTTTATTGAAATGTCAAGTAGATGATATATAATAAATGGCAGATATTAATAGAAGTTGTGATGTGATTCTAATTCTAGTTCTAGCATTTTTTCCTCTACTCAGTGTTTCAGTTCAATTCAATTAACATTTATTAAGCACTTACTATATACTAGGCACTATGCTAAGTACTGGCAAATCCTCCAGGATCTTTCAATGGGGGAGACAACATGCATCAAAGCAAGGATCTTCAGGATTGGTAATAAACTTCTCACATAATCTAAAGACTCCTGGGTGGGTAACCAGGTGGCACAGTAGATAGAATGCAGAATTTGAAATAAGTAATACATAAGGTAAGAAATACTAATCTTTGCCCCAGATATTTAATCTCTGTGATCCTAAACAAGGCATTTAAATTTTCTTAGTCGTTTTCCATATATATTTAAATGGAAGGGAAAGAGGGGGTTGAAATCATTGATCTGTAAGACATTGTTCAACTAAACCCATGATTTTATGATCCTAACATAAGGGAAAGAAGATAATTAAAAATCAATCTAATAAAATATATTGAAAGTAATTAACAGCAGCAAATAATAGTGAGAAATTAAATAAATGACAATCCATATTGACAATGCAAAAATTAGGAAAGATTTTATTAAAAAGATAACATTTAAAGGACTTTTTGAAGAAAGATGAGGAGAATATCAACAGGAAGAAATTGAAATTTTTAGAATGAAGGAAAAAGAAAAGATTTTTTTAGGTGTTGTATAAATTCAGAATTGAGCAAAGATGTAGAACAAGGAAATTAGGGATGAAGACCACCAGGAGGAGAAACACAGCAGGTCAGAACTAACAGGTAGTAGGTTAGATCTATGGGTAGCTATTCTACTTTCAGCCTTGGTAAATTTGGGAGAACCTGATATTTAAAAAGAGAGACAGAGACAGAGAGGGAATAAAAACATTTGTCAAATATATGTAAGATTTGGAATGACATTCAAAAATCTTTTGTTGGAGCTAAAATGGCAGAGAGAAGCTAGAAAATTGCTCGAACATTCCCCAGCTTCTCTCAGAAACAACATTATATCAAGTCTGAAAGAATTCTGGAGTCAAGATGATGGAGAGTAGATAGTACGTTGCCTGAGCTCTCCCCAGCTTCTCTCAGAATCAAAGCTATATCAAACCTCTAAACAGATTTTGGAATTACAGAAGTGACAAACATTTGAAGTGTAATAATTTTCCAACTTATGATATCCTGAAAGGACTCCAGGAAAGGTCTTTCTCAATTGTACAGGGGGAAATGCAGCTTAGCAGGCTTGGTGGTGTGGGGAATCTAAGGTGAGGCTCAGCCAAAATATAGCAGCATTGGCAACTGCTTCCTGGTTCAGAAGTCCAGTGGATCAGCAAATCAGCTGTTTGACCCCCAACACAACTATAAAAGACAAATTGTGAGCCCTTAAATGCCAACATAATAGGAAGGATTTGGCTCCTGAATAGCCCCTTAACTCCCAGTCTAAGAAGCTTGAGACAATGCTCTCTGTCCTAAGAACAGAGCTTAACTCTAAAAAAATGAGTAACAAAAGGAACAAGAAACCAAAAGATTCCTGACCATAGATAATTACTATGGTAACAGAGAAGAACAAAACACAAATTCAGAGGAGCACAACTGTGGCAAAATACATACATGTGAAGCCTTAAAGAGGAATATGAGTTGGTTTCAAGCCCAAAAAGCCCTTTTGGAATATTTCAAAAAAGATTTTAAAAATCAAATAAAAGGAATAGAAGAAAATTGGGAAAATAAATGAGAAATGCTCAGGAAAATTATAAAAATGTCAAAATTTTGGAAAAGAAATCTTATTCCTTAAACTAAAACTTCTTAAAATAGAATTGACCAAAATTTTGGGGAAAATTCATTGAAGAAAATAACTTCTTTAAAATAGAATTGTCCAAATGGAAAAAAGAGGTAAAATAGCTAAGTAAAGAAAATAATTCTTTAAAAATTAGAATTGGACAAGGGGGAGTTAATGGCTCTATGAGACAAGAATCAGCTAAACAAAATCAAAAGAAGAAAAAAAACAAAATAAAATACCTCACTGAGAAAACAACTGACCTGAAAAATAGGTCAAGGAAAGTGAATTTAAGAATCATTGGACTACCTGAAAGCCAAAATTAAAAAAAAAAAAAGATTTGGATAAAATCATTAAAAAAAAATTAAAGGAAAACTGCCCTGATATTCTAGAACCAGAGACTAAGATAGTCACACAAACAATCCACTGATCACCTCCTGAAAGAGATTCCCAAAATGAAATTCCAAGGAATATTGTAATCAAATTCCAGCATTATCAGGTCAAAGAGAAAATTCTGCAGGCAGCCAGAAAGAAACAATCCAAATACCAAGTAGTCAAGTCAGAATTACACAGGAATGAGTAACTTTTAAATGAAAGAGTTGGGCGTCTTCAAATATGATATCCTGGAAGGCAAAGAAGCTTTCAAACTTTCCTGATGGAAAGATGAGAGCTGGACAAAACATTTAATAATCTAATACAAAAGACTGGGAAAAAAGGTAAACAAGAAAGAAAAAAAATCTTTTATTTAATCAAATGAAACTGCCTATATCACTATACAAAAATATAATACTTATAACTCTTGAGAACTGGCTCTCTATTAGGGAAGTTAGCAAGAGTATACATAGAGAGAGAGTATGGGTATTAGTTGACTTTGATGTGATGATATTAAAAAAATAATTGGGGGTGGAAAAAA